>CAKAIZ010000142.1:0-30565 GCA_916610145.1 Eristalis arbustorum | reverse complement strand
AAGGTTTCCATAGCTCATTTTTCCAACCCACACGCGTGGAGATGTTATCGTGCATGTACCCATTGACTCTGAGACTCTGGGATTTAAAAAGTTGGCGGTGATTAGTAGGGGCACCATAGCTCATAGCTCATCTTCCATAGCTCCTTTTCCAACCCACACGCGTGGAGATGTTATCGTGCATGTACCCATTGACTCTGAGACTCTGGGATGGAAAAAGTTGGCGGTGATTAGTAGGGCAATTTTTAAGGTTTCCATAGCTCATATTCCAACCCACACGCGTGGAGATGTTATCGTGCATGTACCCATTGACTCTGAGACTCTGGGATGGAAAAAATTGGCGGTGATTAGTAGGGCACCATAGCTCATAACTCATCTTCCATAGCTCATTTTCCAACCCACACGCGTGGAGATGTTATCGTGCATGTACCTATTGACTCTAAGACTCTGGGCATGGAAAAAGTTGGCGGTGATTAGTAGGGCACCATAGCTCATAGCTCATCTTCCATAGCTCATCTTCCAACCCACACGCGTGGAGATGTTATCGTGCATGTACCTATTGACTCTAAGACTCTCGGATGGAAAAAGTTGGCCGTGGTCAGTAGGGCAATTTTGAAGGTTTCCATAGCTCATCTTCCAACCCACACGCGTGGAGATATTATCGTGCATGTACCCATCGACTCTAAGACTCTGGGATGGAAAAAGTTGGCGGTGATTAGTAGGGCACCATAGCTCATAGCTCATCTTCCATAGCTCATCTTCCAACCCACACGCGTGGAGATGTTATCGTGCATGTACCCACTGACTCTAAGACTCTGGGATGGAAAAAGTTTTTCGGTGATTAGTAGGGCACCATAGCTCATAGCTCATCTTCCATAGCTCATCTTCCAACCCACACGCGTGGAGATGTTATCGTGCATGTACCCATTGACTCTAAGACTCTGGGATGGAAAAAGTTGGCGGTGATTAGTAGGGGCACCATAGCTCATAGCTCATCTTCCATAGCTCATCTTCCAACCCACACGCGTGGAGATGTTATCGTGCATGTACCTATTGACTCTAAGACTCTCGGATGGAAAAAGTTGGCCGTGGTCAGTAGGGCAATTTTGAAGGTTTCCATAGCTCATCTTCCAACCCACACGCGTGGAGATATTATCGTGCATGTACCCATTGACTCTAAGACTCTGGGATGGAAAAAGTTGGCGGTGATTAGTAGGGCACCATAGCTCATAGCTCATCTTCCATAACTCATGTTCCAACCCACACGCGTGGAGATGTTATCGTGCATGTACCTATTGACTCTAAGACTCTGGGATGGAAAAAGTTGGCCGTGGTCAGTAGGGCAATTTTGAAGGTTTCCATAGCTCATCTTCCAACTCACACGCGTGGAGATGTTATCGTGCATGTACCCATTGACTCTAAGACTCTGGGATGGAAAAAGTTGGCGGTGATTAGTAGGGCACCATAGCTCATAGCTCATCTTCCATAGCTCATCTTCCAACCCACACGCGTGGAGATGTTATCGTGCATGTACCCATTGACTCTAAGACTCTGGGATGGAAAAAGTTGGCGGTGATTAGTAGGGCACCATAGCTCATAGCTCATCTTCCATAACTCATCTTCCAACCCACACGCGTGGAGATGTTATCGTGCATGTACCTATTGACTCTAAGACTCTGGGATGGAAAAAGTTGGCCGTGGTCAGTAGGGCAATTTTGAAGGTTTCCATAGCTCATCTTCCAACCCACACGCGTGGAGATGTTATCGTGCATGTACCCATTGACTCTAAGACTCTGGGATGGAAAAAGTTGGCGGTGATTAGTAGGGCACCATAGCTCATAGCTCATCTTCCATAGCTCATCTTCCAACCCACACGCGTGGAGATGTTATCGTGCATGTACCCACTGACTCTAAGACTCTGGGATGGAAAAAGTTGGCGGTGATTAGTAGGGTACCATAGCTCATAGCTCATCTTCCATAGCTCATCTTCCAACCCACACGCGTGGAGATGTTATCGTGCATGTAGCCACTGACTCTGAGACTCTGGGATGGAAAAAGTTGGCGGTGATTAGCAGGGCAATTTTGAAGGTTTCCATAGCTCATCTTCCAACCCACACGCGTGGAGATGTTATCGTGCATGTACCCATTGACTCTAAGACTCTGGGATGGAAAAAGTTGGCGGTGATTAGTAGGGCACCATAGCTCATAGCTCATCTTCCATAGCTCATCTTCCAACCCACACGCGTGGAGATGTTATCGTGCATGTAGCCACTGACTCTAAGACTCTGGGATGGAAAAAGTTGGCGGTGATTAGTAGGGCACCATAGCTCATAGCTCATCTTCCAACCCCACACGCGTGGAGATGTTATCGTGCATGTACCTATTGACTCTAAGACTCTCGGATGGAAAAAGTTTGGCCGTGGTCAGTAGGGCAATTTTGAAGGTTTCCATAGCTCATCTTCCAACCCACACGCGTGGAGATATTATCGTGCATGTACCCATTGACTCTAAGACTCTGGGATGGAAAAAGTTGGCGGTGATTAGTAGGGCACCATAGCTCATAGCTCATCTTCCATAACTCATCTTCCAACCCACACGCGTGGAGATGTTATCGTGCATGTACCTATTGACTCTAAGACTCTGGGATGGAAAAAGTTGGCCGTGGTCAGTAGGGGCAATTTTGAAGGTTTCCATAGCTCATCTTCCAACCCACACGCGTGGAGATGTTATCGTGCATGTACCCACTGACTCTAAGACTCTGGGATGGAAAAAGTTGGCGGTGATTAGTAGGGCACCATAGCTCATAGCTCATCTTCCATAGCTCATCTTCCAACCCACATGCGTGGAGATGTTATCGTGCATGTACCCATTGACTCTAAGACTCTGGGATGGAAAAAGTTGGCGGTGATTAGTAGGGCACCATAGCTCATAGCTCATCTTCCATAACTCATCTTCCAACCCACACGCGTGGAGATGTTATCGTGCATGTACCTATTGACTCTAAGACTCTGGGATGGAAAAAGTTGGCCGTGGTCAGTAGGGCAATTTTGAAGGTTTCCATAGCTCATCTTCCAACCCACACGCGTGGAGATGTTATCGTGCATGTACCCATTGACTCTAAGACTCTGGGATGGAAAAAGTTGGCGGTGATTAGTAGGGCACCATAGCTCATAGCTCATCTTCCATAGCCCATCTTCCAACCCACACGCGTGGAGATGTTATCGTGCATGTACCCATTGACTCTGAGACTCTGGGATGGAAAAAGTTGGCGGTGGTCAGTAGGGCAATTTTTAAGGTTTCCATAGCTCATTTTCCAACCCACACGCGTGGAGATGTTATCGTGCATGTACCCATTGACTCTGAGACTCTGGGATTTAAAAAGTTGGCGGTGATTAGTAGGGCACCATAGCTCATAGCTCATCTTCCATAGCTCCTTTTCCAACCCACACGCGTGGAGATGTTATCGTGCATGTACCCATTGACTCTGAGACTCTGGGATGGAAAAAGTTGGCGGTGATTAGTAGGGCAATTTTTAAGGTTTCCATAGCTCATATTCCAACCCACACGCGTGGAGATGTTATCGTGCAAGTACCCATTGACTCTGAGACTCTGAGATGGAAAAAATTGGCGGTGATTAGTAGGGCACCATAGCTCATAACTCATCTTCCATAGCTCATTTTCCAACCCACACGCGTGGAGATGTTATCGTGCATGTACCTATTGACTCTAAGACTCTGGGATGGAAAAAGTTGGCGGTGATTAGTAGGGCACCATAGCTCATAGCTCATCTTCCATAGCTCATCTTCCAACCCACACGCGTGGAGATGTTATCGTGCATGTACCTATTGACTCTAAGACTCTCGGATGGAAGAAGTTGGCCGTGGTCAGTAGGGCAATTTTGAAGGTTTCCATAGCTCATCTTCCAACCCACACGCGTGGAGATATTATCGTGCATGTACCCATCGACTCTAAGACTCTGGGATGGAAAAAGTTGGCGGTGATTAGTAGGGCACCATAGCTCATAGCTCATCTTCCATAGCTCATCTTCCAACCCACACGCGTGGAGATGTTATCGTGCATGTACCCACTGACTCTAAGACTCTGGGATGGAAAAAGTTTTTCGGTGATTAGTAGGGCACCATAGCTCATAGCTCATCTTCCATAGCTCATCTTCCAACCCACACGCGTGGAGATGTTATCGTGCATGTACCCATTGACTCTAAGACTCTGGGATGGAAAAAGTTGGCGGTGATTAGTAGGAGATGTTATCGTGCATGTAGCCACTGACTCTAAGACTCTGGGATGGAAAAAGTTGGCGGTGATTAGTAGGGCACCATAGCTCATAGCTCATCTTCCATAGCTCATCTTCCAACCCACACGCGTGGAGATGTTATCGTGCATGTACCTATTGACTCTAAGACTCTCGGATGGAAAAAGTTGGCCGTGGTCAGTAGGGCAATTTTGAAGGTTTCCATAGCTCATCTTCCAACCCACACGCGTGGAGATATTATCGTGCATGTACCCATTGACTCTAAGACTCTGGGATGGAAAAAGTTGTCGGTGATTAGTAGGGCACCATAGTTCATAGCTCATCTTCCATAACTCATCTTCCAACCCACACGCGTGGAGATGTTATCGTGCATGTACCTATTGACTCTAAGACTCTGGGATGGAAAAAGTTGGCCGTGGTCAGTAGGGCAATTTTGAAGGTTTCCATAGCTCATCTTCCAACCCACACGCGTGGAGATATTATCGTGCATGTACCCATTGACTCTAAGACTCTGGGATGGAAAAAGTTGGCGGTGATTAGTAGGGCAGCATAGCTCATAGCTCATCTTCCATAGCTCATCTTCCAACCCACACGCGTGGAGATGTTATCGTGCATGTACCTGTTGACTCTAAGACTCTGGGATGGAAAAAGTTGGCGGTGATTAGTAGGGCACCATAGCTCATAGCTCATCTTCCATAGCTCATCTTCCAACCCACACGCGTGGAGATATTATCGTGCATGTACCCATTGACTCTAAGACTCTGGGATGGAAAAAGTTGGCGGTGATTAGTAGGGCACCATAGCTCATAGCTCATCTTCCATAACTCATCTTCCAACCCACACGCGTGGAGATGTTATCGTGCATGTACCTATTGACTCTAAGACTCTGGGATGGAAAAAGTTGGCGGTGATTAGTAGGACAATTTTGAAGGTTTCCATAGCTCATCTTCCAACCCACACGCGTCTAGATGTTATCGTGCATGTACCCATTGACTCTAAGACTCTGGGATGGAAAAAGTTGGCGGTGATTAGTAGGGCACCATAGCTCATAGCTCATCTTCCATAGCTCATCTTCCATAGCTCATCTTCCAACCCACACGCGTCGAGATGTTATCGTGCATGTAGCCACTGACTCTAAGACTCTGGGATGGACAAAGTTGGCGGTGATTAGTATTGCACCATAGCTCATAGCTCATCTTCCATAGCTCATCTTCCAACCCACACGCGTGGAGATGTTATCGTGCATGTACCTATTGACTCTAAGACTCTCGGATGGAAAAAGTTGGCCGTGGTCAGTAGGGCAATTTTGAAGGTTTCCATAGCTCATCTTCCAACCCACACGCGTGGAGATATTATCGTGCATGTACCCATTGACTCTAAGACTCTGGGATGGAAAAAGTTGGCGGTGATTAGTAGGGCAGCATAGCTCATAGCTCATCTTCCATAGCTCATCTTCCAACCCACACGCGTGGAGATGTTATCGTGCATGTACCTGTTGACTCTAAGACTCTGGGATGGAAAAAGTTGGCGGTGATTAGTAGGGCACCATAGCTCATAGCTCATCTTCCATAGCTCATCTTCCAACCCACACGCGTGGAGATGTTATCGTGCATGTACCTATTGACTCTAAGACTCTCGGATGGAAAAAGTTGGCCGTGGTCAGTAGGGCAATTTTGAAGGTTTCCATAGCTCATCTTCCAACCCACTCGCGTGGAGATATTATCGTGCATGTACCCATTGACTCTAAGACTCTGGGATGGAAAAAGTTGGCGGTGATTAGTAGGGCACCATAGCTCATAGCGCATCTTCCATAACTCATCTTCCAACCCACACGCGTGGAGATGTTATCGTGCATGTACCTATTGACTCTAAGACTCTGGGATGGAAAAAGTTGGCCGTGGTCAGTAGGGCAATTTTGAAGGTTTCCATAGCTCATCTTCCAACCCACACGCGTGGAGATGTTATCGTGCATGTACCCATTGACTCTAAGACTCTGGGATGGAAAAAGTTGGCGGTGATTAGTAGGGCACCATAGCTCATAGCTCATCTTCCATAGCTCATCTTCCAACCCACACGCGTGGAGATGTTATCGTGCATGTACCCACTGACTCTAGGACTCTGGGATGGAAAAAGTTGGCGGTGATTAGTAGGGCACCATAGCTCATAGCTCATCTTCCATAGCTCATCTTCCAACCCACACGCGTGGAGATGTTATCGTGCATGTAGCCACTGACTCTGAGACTCTGGGATGGAAAAAGTTGGCGGTGATTAGTAGGACAATTTTGAAGGTTTCCATAGCTCATCTTCCAACCCACACGCGTCTAGATGTTATCGTGCATGTACCCATTGACTCTAAGACTCTGGGATGGAAAAAGTTGGCGGTGATTAGTAGGGCACCATAGCTCATAGCTCATCTTCCATAGCTCATCTTCCAACCCACACGCGTCGAGATGTTATCGTGCATGTAGCCACTGACTCTAAGACTCTGGGATGGACAAAGTTGGCGGTGATTAGTATTGCACCATAGCTCATAGCTCATCTTCCATAGCTCATCTTCCAACCCACACGCGTGGAGATGTTATCGTGCATGTACCTATTGACTCTAAGACTCTCGGATGGAAAAAGTTGGCCGTGGTCAGTAGGGCAATTTTGAAGGTTTCCATAGCTCATCTTCCAACCCACACGCGTGGAGATATTATCGTGCATGTACCCATTGACTCTAAGACTCTGGGATGGAAAAAGTTGGCGGTGATTAGTAGGGCACCATAGCTCATAGCTCATCTTCCATAACTCATCTTCCAACCCACACGCGTGGAGATGTTATCGTGCATGTACCTATTGACTCTAAGACTCTGGGATGGAAAAAGTTGGCGGTGATTAGTAGGGCACCATAGCTCATAGCTCATCTTCCATAACTCATCTTCCAACCCACACGCGTGGAGATGTTATCGTGCATGTACCTATTGACTCTAAGACTCTGGGATGGAAAAAGTTGGCCGTGGTCAGTAGGGCAATTTTGAAGGTTTCCATAGCTCATCTTCCAACCCACACGCGTGGAGATGTTATCGTGCATGTACCCATTGACTCTAAGACTCTGGGATGGAAAAAGTTGGCGGTGATTAGTAGGGCACCATAGCTCATAGCTCATCTTCCATAGCTCATCTTCCAACCCACACGCGTGGAGATGTTATCGTGCATGTACCCATTGACTCTAAGACTCTGGGATGGAAAAAGTTGGCGGTGATTAGTAGGGCACCATAGCTCATAGCTCATCTTCCATAGCTCATCTTCCAACCCACACGCGTGGAGATGTTATCGTGCATGTACCTATTGACTCTAAGACTCTGGGATGGAAAAAGTTGGCGGTGATTAGTAGGGCACCATAGCTCATAGCTCATCTTCCATAGCTCATCTTCCAACCCACACGCGTGGAGATGTTATCGTGCATGTACCTATTGACTCTAAGACTCTGGGATGGAAAAAGTTGGCGGTGATTAGTAGGGCACCATAGCTCATAGCTCATCTTCCATAGCTCATCTTCCAACCCACACGCGTGGAGATGTTATCGTGCATGTACCTATTGACTCTAAGACTCTGGGATGGAAAAAGTTGGCCGTGGTCAGTAGGGCAATTTTGAAGGTTTCCATAGCTCATCTTCCAACCCACACGCGTGGAGATGTTATCGTGCATGTACCCATTGACTCTAAGACTCTGGGATGGAAAAAGTTGGCGGTGATTAGTAGGGCACCATAGCTCATAGCTCATCTTCCATAGCTCATCTTCCAACCCACACGCGTGGAGATGTTATCGTGCATGTAGCCACTGACTCTGAGACTCTGGGATGGAAAAAGTTGGCGGTGATTAGTAGGGCAATTTTGAAGGTTTCCATAGCTCATCTTCCAACCCACACGCGTGGAGATGTTATCGTGCATGTACCCATTGACTCTAAGACTCTGGGATGGAAAAAGTTGGCGGTGATTAGTAGGGCACCATAGCTCATAGCTCATCTTCCATAGCTCATCTTCCAACCCACACGCGTGGAGATGTTATCGTGCATGTAGCCACTGACTCTAAGACTCTGGGATGGAAAAAGTTGGCGGTGATTAGTAGGGCACCATAGCTCATAGCTCATCTTCCATAACTCATCTTCCAACCCACACGCGTGGAGATGTTATCGTGCATGTACCTATTGACTCTAAGACTCTGGGATGGAAAAAGTTGGCCGTGGTCAGTAGGGCAATTTTGAAGGTTTCCATAGCTCATCTTCCAACCCACACGCGTGGAGATGTTATCGTGCATGTACCCATTGACTCTAAGACTCTGGGATGGAAAAAGTTGGCGGTGATTAGTAGGGCACCATAGCTCATAGCTCATCTTCCATAGCTCATCTTCCAACCCACACGCGTGGAGATGTTATCGTGTATGTACCCATTGACTCTGAGACTCTGGGATGGAAAAAGTTGGCAGTGGTCAGTAGGGCAATTTTTAAGGTTTCCATAGCTCATTTTCCAACCCACACGCGTGGAGATGTTATCGTGCATGTACCCATTGACTCTGAGACTCTGGGATTTAAAAAGTTGGCGGTGATTAGTAGGGCACCATAGCTCATAGCTCATCTTCCATAGCTCCTTTTCCAACCCACACGCGTGGAGATGTTATCGTGCATGTACCCATTGACTCTGAGACTCTGGGATGGAAAAAGTTGGCGGTGATTAGTAGGGCAATTTTTAAGGTTTCCATAGCTCATATTCCAACCCACACGCGTGGAGATGTTATCGTGCATGTACCCATTGACTCTGAGACTCTGGGATGGAAAAAGTTGGCGGTGATTAGTAGGGCACCATAGCTCATAACTCATCTTCCATAGCTCATTTTCCAACCCACACGCGTGGAGATGTTATCGTGCATGTACCTATTGACTCTAAGACTCTGGGATGGACAAAGTTGGCGGTGATTAGTAGGGCACCATAGCTCATAGCTCATCTTCCATAGCTCATCTTCCAACCACACGCGTGGAGATGTTATCGTGCATGTACCTATTGACTCTAAGACTCTCGGATGGAAAAAGTTGGCCGTGGTCAGTAGGGCAATTTTGAAGGTTTCCATAGCTCATCTTCCAACCCACACGCGTGGAGATATTATCGTGCATGTACCCATTGACTCTAAGACTCTGGGAAGGAAAAAGTTGGCGGTGATTAGTAGGGCACCATAGCTCATAGCTCATCTTCCATAGCTCATCTTCAAACTCACACGCGTGGAGATGTTATCGTGCATGTACCTATTGACTCTAAGACTCTGGGATGGAAAAAGTTGGCGGTGATTAGTAGGGCACCATAGCTCACAGCTCATCTTCCAACCCACACGCGTGGAGATGTTATCGTGCATGTTCCCATTGACTCTGAGACTCTGGGATGGAAAAAGTTGGCGGTGATTAGTAGGGCACCATAGTGCATAGCTCATCTTCAAACTCACACGCGTGGAGATGTTATCGTGCATGTACCTATTGACTCTAAGACTCTGGGATGGAAAAAGTTGGCGGTGATTAGTAGGGCACCATAGCTCATAGCTCATCTTCCAACCCACACGCGTGGAGATGTTATCGTGCATGTACCCATTGACTCTGAGACTCTGGGATGGAAAAAGTTGGCGGTGGTCAGTAGGGCAATTTTGAACGCTTCCATAGCTCATCTTCCAATCCACACGGGCGGTGATGTTATCGTGCATGTACCCATTGACTCTGAGACTCTGGGATGGAAAAAGTTGGTGGTGATTAGTAGGGATATTTTGAAGGTGTCCATAGCTCATCTTCCAACCCACACGCGTGGAGATGTTATGGTGCATGTACCCATTGACTCTAAGACTCTGGGATGGAAAAAGTTGGCGGTGATTAGTAGGGCACCATAGCTCATAGCTCATCTTCCATAGCTCATCTTCCATAGCTCATCTTCCATAGCTCATCTTCCAACCCACACGCGTGGAGATGTTATCGTGCATGTACCCATTGACTCTGAGACTCTGGGATGGAAAAAGTTGGCGGTGATTAGTAGGGTACCATAGCTCATAGCTCATAGCTCATCTTCCATAGCTCATCTTCCAATCCACACGGGCGGTGATGTTATCGTGCATGTACCCATTGACTCTGAGACTCTGGGATGGAAAAAGTTGGCGGTGATTAGTAGGGCAATTTTGAAGGTTTCCATAGCTCATCTTCCAACCCACACGCGTGGAGATGTTATCGTGCATGTACCCATTGACTCTAAGACTCTGGGATGGAAAAAGTTGGCGGTGATTAGTAGGGCACCATAGCTCATAGCTCATCTTCCATAGCTCATTTTCCAACCCACACGCGTGGAGATGTTATCGTGCATGTACCCACTGACTCTAAGACTCTGGGATGGAAAAAGTTGGCGGTGATTAGTAGGGCACCATAGCTCATAGCTCATCTTCCATAGCTCATCTTCCAACCCACATGCGTGGAGATGTTATCGTGCATGTACCCATTGACTCTAAGACTCTGGGATGGAAAAAGTTGGCGGTAATTAGTAGGGCACCATAGCTCATAGCTCATCTTCCATAACCCATCTTCCAACCCACACTCGTGGAGATGTTATCGTGCATGTACCTATTGACTCTAAGACTCTGGGATGGAAAAAGTTGGCCGTGGTCAGTAGGGCAATTTTGAAGGTTTCCATAGCTCATCTTCCAACCCACACGCGTGGAGATGTTATCGTGCATGTACCCATTGACTCTAAGACTCTGGGATGGAAAAAGTTGGCGGTGATTAGTAGGGACCATAGCTCATAGCTCATCTTCCATAGCTCATCTTCCAACCCACACGCGTGGAGATGTTATCGTGCATGTACCCACTGACTCTAAGACTCTGGGATGGAAAAAGTTGGCGGTGATTAGTAGGGCACCATAGCTCATAGCTCATCTTCCATAGCTCATCTTCCAACCCACACGCGTGGAGATGTTATCGTGCATGTACCCATTGACTCTGAGACTCTGGGATGGAAAAAGTTGGCGTTGAGTAGTAGGGCACCATAGCTCATAGCTCATCTTCCATAGCTCATCTTCCAACCCACACGCGTGGAGATGTTATCGTGCATGTACCCATTGACTCTGAGACTCTGGGATGGAAAAAGTTGGCGGTGATTAGTCGGCCATTTTGAAGGTTTCCATAGCTCATCTTCCAACCCACACGCGTGGAGATGTTATCGTGCATGTACCCATTGACTCTAAGACTCTGGGATGGAAAAAGTTGGCGGTGATTAGTAGGGCACCATAGCTCATAGCTCATCTTCCAACCCACACGCGTGGAGATGTTATCGTCCATATACCCATTGACTCTGAGACTCTGGGATGGAAAAAGTTGGCGGTGATTAGTAGGGCACCATAGCTCATAGCTCATCTTCCATAGCTCATCTTCCAACCCACACGCGTGGAGATGTTATCGTGCATGTACCCATTGACTCTGAGACTCTGGGATGGAAAAAGTTGGCGGTGGTCAGTAGGGCAATTTTGAACGCTTCCATAGCTCATCTTCCAATCCACACGGGCGGTGATGTTATCGTGCATGTACCCATTGACTCTAAGACTCTGGGATGGAAAAAGTTGGCGGTGATTAGTAGGGCACCATAGCTCATAGCTCATCTTCCATAGCTCATCTTCCATAGCTCATCTTCCAACCCACACGCGTGGAGATGTTATCGTGCATGTACCCATTGACTCTGAGACTCTGGGATGGAAAAAGTTGGCGGTGGTTAGTAGGGTACCATAGCTCATAGCTCATCTTCCATAGCTCATCTTCCAATCCACACGCGTGGAGATGTTATCGTGCATGTACCTATTGACTCTAAGACTCTGGGATGGAAAAAAGTTGGCGGTGATTAGTAGGGCAATTTTGAAGGTTTCCATAGCTCATCTTCCAACCCACACGCGTGGAGATGTTATCGTGCATGTACCCATTGACTCTAAGACTCTGGGATGGAAAAAGTTGGCGGTGATTAGTAGGGCACCATAGCTCATAGCTCATCTTCCATAGCTCATCTTCCAACCCACACGCGTGGAGATGTTATCGTGCATGTACCCATTGACTCTGAGACTCTGGGATGGAAAAAGTTGGCGGTGATTATTAGGGCAATTTTGAAGGTTTCCATAGCTCATCTTCCAACCCACACGCGTGGAGATGTTATCGTGCATGTACCCATTGCCTCTAAGACTCTGGGATGGAAAAAGTTGGCGGTGATTAGTAGGGCAATTTTGAAGGTTTCCATAGCTCATCTTCCAACCCACACGCGTGGAGATGTTATCGTGCATGTACCCATTGACTGTAAAACTCTGGGATGGAAAAAGTTGGCGGTGATTAGTAGGGCACCATAGCTCATAGCTCATCTTCCATAGCTCATCTTCCATAGCTCATCTTCCAACCCACACGGGTGGTGATGTTATCGTGCATGTACCCATTGACTCAGACTCTGGGATGGAAAAAGTTGGCGTTGAGTAGTAGGGCACCATAGCTCATAGCTCATCTTCCATAGCTCATCTTCCAACCCACACGCGTGGAGATGTTATCGTGCATGTACCCATTGACTCTGAGACTCTGGGATGGAAAAAGTTGGCGGTGATTAGTAGGGCACCATAGCTCATAACTCATCTTCCATAGCTCATCTTCCAAACCACACGCGTCATAGCTCATTTTCCAACCCACACGCGTGGAGATGTTATCGTGCATGTACCTATTGACTCTAAGACTCTGGGATGGAAAAAGTTGGCGGTGATTAGTAGGGCACCATAGCTCATAGCTCATCTTCCATAGCTCATCTTCCAACCCACACGCGTGGAGATGTTATCGTGCATGTACCTATTGACTCTAAGACTCTCGGATGGAAAAAGTTGGCCGTGGTCAGTAGGGCAATTTTGAAGGTTTCCATAGCTCATCTTCCAACCCACACGCGTGGAGATATTATCGTGCTCTAAGACTCTGGGATGGAAAAAGTTGGCGGTGATTAGTAGGGCACCATAGCTCATAGCTCATCTTCCATAGCTCATCTTCAAACTCACACGCGTGGAGATGTTATCGTGCATGTACCTATTGACTCTAAGACTCTGGGATGGAAAAAGTTGGCGGTGATTAGTAGGGCACCATAGCTCATAGCTCATCTTCCAACCCACACGCGTGGAGATGTTATCGTGCATGTACCCATTGACTCAGAGACTCTGGGATGGAAAAAGTTGGCGGTGATTAGTAGGGCACCATAGCTCATAGCTCATCTTCCATAGCTCATCTTCAAACTCACACGCGTGGAGATGTTATCGTGCATGTACCTATTGACTCTAAGACTCTGGGATGGAAAAAGTTGGCGGTGATTAGTAGGGCACCATAGCTCATAGCTCATCTTCCAACCCACACGCGTGGAGATGTTATCGTGCATGTACCCATTGACTCTGAGACTCTGGGATGGAAAAAGTTGGCGGTGGTCAGTAGGGCAATTTTGAACGCTTCCATAGCTCATCTTCCAATCCACACGGGCGGTGATGTTATCGTGCATGTACCCATTGACTCTGAGACTCTGGGATGGAAAAAGTTGGCGGTGATTAGTAGGGCAATTTTGAAGGTGTCCATAGCTCATCTTCCAACCCACACGCGTGGAGATGTTATCGTGCATGTACCCATTGACTCTAAGACTCTGGGATGGAAAAGTTGGCGGTGATTAGTAGGGCACCATAGCTCATAGTTCATCTTCCATAGCTCATCTTCCATAGCTCATCTTCCAACCCACACGCGTGGAGATGTTATCGTGCATGTACCCATTGACTCTGAGACTCTGGGATGGAAAAAGTTGGCGGTGATTAGTAGGGTACCATAGCTCATAGCTCAGAGCTCATCTTCCATAGCTCATCTTCCAATCCACACGGGCGGTGATGTTATCGTGCATGTACCCATTGACTCTGAGACTCTGGGATGGAAAAAGTTGGCGGTGATTAGTAGGGCAATTTTGAAGGTTTCCATAGCTCATCTTCCAACCCACACGCGTGGAGATGTTATCGTGCATGTACCCATTGACTCTAAGACTCTGGGATGGAAAAGTTGGCGGTGATTAGTAGGGCACCATAGCTCATAGCTCATCTTCCATAGCTCATTTTCCAACCCACACGCGTGGAGATGTTATCGTGCATGTACCCACTGACTCTAAGACTCTGGGATGGAAAAAGTTGGCGGTGATTAGTAGGGCACCATAGCTCATAGCTCATCTTCCATAGCTCATCTTCAACCCACATGCGTGGAGATGTTATCGTGCATGTACCCATTGACTCTAAGACTCTGGGATGGAAAAAGTTGGCGGTAATTAGTAGGGCACCATAGCTCATAGCTCATCTTCCATAACCCATCTTCCAACCCACACTCGTGGAGATGTTATCGTGCATGTACCTATTGACTCTAAGACTCTGGATGGAAAAAGTTGGCCGTGGTCAGTAGGGCAATTTTGAAGGTTTCCATAGCTCATCTTCCAACCCACACGCGTGGAGATGTTATCGTGCATGTACCCATTGACTCTAAGACTCTGGGATGGAAAAAGTTGGCGGTGATTAGTAGGGCACCATAGCTCATAGCTCATCTTCCATAGCTCATCTTCCAACCCACACGCGTGGAGATGTTATCGTGCATGTACCCACTGACTCTAAGACTCTGGGATGGAAAAAGTTGGCGGTGATTAGTAGGGCACCATAGCTCATAGCTCATCTTCCATAGCTCATCTTCCAACCCACACGCGTGGAGATGTTATCGTGCATGTACCCATTGACTCTGAGACTCTGGGATGGAAAAAGTTGGCGTTGAGTAGTAGGGCACCATAGCTCATAGCTCATATTCCATAGCTCATCTTCCAACCCACACGCGTGGAGATGTTATCGTGCATGTACCCATTGACTCTGAGACTCTGGGATGGAAAAAGTTGGCGGTGATTAGTAGGGCAATTTTGAAGGTTTCCATAGCTCATCTTCCAACCCACACGCGTGGAGATGTTATCGTGCATGTACCCATTGACTCTAAGACTCTGGGATGGAAAAAGTTGGCGGTGATTAGTAGGGCACCATAGCTCATAGCTCATCTTCCAACCCACACGCGTGGAGATGTTATCGTCCATATACCCATTGACTCTGAGACTCTGGGATGGAAAAAGTTGGCGGTGATTAGTAGGGCACCATAGCTCATAGCTCATCTTCCATAGCTCATCTTCCAACCCACACGCGTGGAGATGTTATCGTGCATGTACCCATTGACTCTGAGACTCTGGGATGGAAAAAGTTGGCGGTGGTCAGTAGGGCAATTTTGAACGCTTCCCATAGCTCATCTTCCAATCCACACGGGCGGTGATGTTATCGTGCATGTACCCATTGACTCTAAGACTCTGGGATGGAAAAAGTTGGCGGTGATTAGTAGGGCACCATAGCTCATAGCTCATCTTCCATAGCTCATCTTCCATAGCTCATCTTCCAACCCACACGCGTGGAGATGTTATCGTGCATGTACCCATTGACTCTGAGACTCTGGGATGGAAAAAGTTGGCGGTGGTTAGTAGGGTACCATAGCTCATAGCTCATCTTCCATAGCTCATCTTCCAATCCACACGCGTGGAGATGTTATCGTGCATGTACCTATTGACTCTAAGACTCTGGGATGGAAAAAAGTTGGCGGTGATTAGTAGGGCAATTTTGAAGGTTTCCATAGCTCATCTTCCAACCCACACGCGTGGAGATGTTATCGTGCATGTACCCATTGACTCTAAGACTCTGGGATGGAAAAAGTTGGCGGTGATTAGTAGGGCACCATAGCTCATAGCTCATCTTCCAACCCACACGCGTGGAGATGTTATCGTGCATATACCCATTGACTATGAGACTCTGGGATGGAAAAAGTTGGCGGTGATTAGTAGGGCAATTTTGAAGGTTTCCATAGCTCATCTTCCAACCCACACGCGTGGAGATATTATCGTGCATGTACCCATTGACTCTAAGACTCTGGGATGGAAAAAGTTGGCGGTGATTAGTAGGGCACCATAGCTCATAGCTCATCTTCCATAGCTCATCTTCCAACCCACACGCGTGGAGATGTTATCGTGCATGTACCCATTGACTCTGAGACTCTGGGATGGAAAAAGTTGGCGGTGATTAGTAGGGCAATTTTGAAGGTTTCCATAGCTCATCTTCCAACCCACACGCGTGGAGATGTTATCGTGCATGTACCCATTGACTCTAAGACTCTGGGATGGAAAAAGTTGGCGGTGATTAGTAGGGCAATTTTGAAGGTTTCCATAGCTCATCTTCCAACCCACACGCGTGGAGATGTTATCGTGCATGTACCCATTGACTCTAAGACTCTGGGATGGAAAAAGTTGGCGGTGATTAGTAGGGCACCATAGCTCATAGCTCATCTTCCATAGCTCATCTTCCATAGCTCATCTTCCAACCCACACGGGTGGTGATGTTATCGTGCATGTACCCATTGACTCAGACTCTGGGATGGAAAAAGTTGGCGTTGAGTAGTAGGGCACCATAGCTCATAGCTCATCTTCCATAGCTCATCTTCCAACCCACACGCGTGGAAATGTTATCGTGCATGTACCCATTGACTCTGAGACTCTGGGATGGAAAAAGTTGGCGGTGATTAGTAGGGCACCATAGCTCATAGCTCATCTTCCAACCCACACGGGTGGTGATGTTATCGTGCATGTACCCATTGACTCTGAGACTCTGGGATGGAAAAAGTTGGCGGTGATTAGTAGGGCACCATAGCTCATAGCTCATCTTCCATAGCTCATCTTCGAACCCACACGCGTGGAGATGTTATCGTGCATGTACCCACTGACTCTAAGACTCTGGGATGGAAAAAGTTGGCGGTGATTAGTAGGGCACCATAGCTCATAGCTCATCTTCCAAAACTCATCTTCCAACCCACACGCGTGGAGATGTTATCGTGCATGTACCTATTGACTCTAAGACTCTGGGATGGAAAAAGTTGGCCGTGGTCAGTAGGGCAATTTTGAAGTTTTCCATAGCTCATCTTCCAACCCACACGCGTGGAGATGTTATCGTGCATATACCCATTGACTCTAAGACTCTGGGATGGAAAAAGTTGGCGGTGATTAGTAGGGCAATTTTGAAGGTTTCCATAGCTCATCTTCCAACCCACACGCGTGGAGATATTATCGTGCATGTACCCATTGACTCTAAGACTCTGGGATGGAAAAAGTTGGCGGTGATTAGTAGGGCACCATAGCTCATAGTTCATCTTCCAACCCACACGCGTGGAGATGTTATCGTGCATGTACCCATTGACTCTGAGACTCTGGGATGGAAAAAGTTGGCGGTGATTAGTAGGGCAATTTTGAAGGTTTCCATAGCTCATCTTCCAACCCACACGCGTGGAGATGTTATCGTGCATGTACCCATTGACTCTAAGACTCTGGGATGGAAAAAGTTGGCGGTGATTAGTAGGGCAATTTTGAAGGTTTCCATAGCTCATCTTCGAACCCACACGCGTGGAGATGTTATCGTGCATATACCCATTGACTCTAAGACTCTGGGATGGAAAAAGTTGGCGGTGATTAGTAGGGCACCATAGCTCATAGCTCATCTTCCAACCCACACGCGTGGAGATGTTATCGTGCATGTACCCATTGACTCTGAGACTCTGGGATGGAAAAAGTTGGCGGTGATTAGTAGGGCAATTTTGAAGGTTTCCATAGCTCATCTTCCAACCCACACGCGTGGAGATGTTATCGTGCATGTACCCATTGACTCTAAGACTCTGGGATGGAAAAAGTTGGCGGTGATTAGTAGGGCAATTTTGAAGGTTTCCATAGCTCATCTTCCAACCCACACGCGTGGAGATGTTATCGTGCATGTACCTATTGACTCTAAGACTCTGGGATGGAAAAAGTTGGCCGTGGTCAGTAGGGCAATTTTGAAGGTTTCCATAGCTCATCTTCCAACCCACACGCGTGGAGATGTTATCGTGCATATACCCATTGACTCTAAGACTCTGGGATGGAAAAAGTTGGCGGTGATTAGTAGGGCAATTTTGAAGGTTTCCATAGCTCATCTTCCAACCCACACGCGTGGAGATATTATCGTGCATGTACCCATTGACTCTAAGACTCTGGGATGGAAAAAGTTGGCGGTGATTAGTAGGGCACCATAGCTCATAGCTCATCTTCCAACCCACACGCGTGGAGATGTTATCGTGCATGTACCCATTGACTCTGAGACTCTGGGATGGAAAAAGTTGGCGGTGATTAGTAGGGCAATTTTGAAGGTTTCCATAGCTCATCTTCCAACCCACACGCGTGGAGATGTTATCGTGCATGTACCTTTTGACTCTAAGACTCTGGGATGGAAAAAGTTGGCGGTGATTAGTAGGGCAATTTTGAAGGTTTCCATAGCTCATCTTCCAACCCACACGCGTGGAGATGTTATCGTGCATGTACCCATTGACTCTAAGACTCTGGGATGGAAAAAGTTGGCGGTGATTAGTAGGGCACCATAGCTCATAGCTCATCTTCCAACCCACACGCGTGGAGATGTTATCGTGCATATACCCATTGACTCTGAGACTCTGGGATGGAAAAAGTTGGCGGTGATTAGTAGGGCAATTTTGAAGGTTTCCATAGCTCATCTTCCAACCCACACGCGTGGAGATATTATCGTGCATGTACCCATTGACTCTAAGACTCTGGGATGGAAAAAGTTGGCGGTGATTAGTAGGGCACCATAGCTCATAGCTCATCTTCCATAGCTCATCTTCCAACCCACACGCGTGGAGATGTTATCGTGCATGTACCCATTGACTCTGAGACTCTGGGATGGAAAAAGTTGGCGGTGATTAGTAGGGCAATTTTGAAGGTTTCCATAGCTCATCTTCCAACCCACACGCGTGGAGATGTTATCGTGCATGTACCCATTGACTCTAAGACTCTGGGATGGAAAAAGTTGGCGGTGATTAGTAGGGCAATTTTGAAGGTTTCCATAGCTCATCTTCCAACCCACACGCGTGGAGATGTTATCGTGCATGTACCCATTGACTCTAAGACTCTGGGATGGAAAAAGTTGGCGGTGATTAGTAGGGCACCATAGCTCATCTTCCATAGCTCATCTTCCATAGCTCATCTTCCAACCCACACGGGTGGTGATGTTATCGTGCATGTACCCATTGACTCAGACTCTGGGATGGAAAAAGTTGGCGTTGAGTAGTAGGGCACCATAGCTCATAGCTCATCTTCCATAGCTCATCTTCCAACCCACACGCGTGGAGATGTTATCGTGCATGTACCCATTGACTCTAAGACTCTGGGATGGAAAAAGTTGGCGGTGATTAGTAGGGCAATTTTGAAGGTTTCCATAGCTCATCTTCCAACCCACACGCGTGGAGATGTTATCGTGCATGTACCTATTGACTCTAAGACTCTGGGATGGAAAAAGTTGGCCGTGGTCAGTAGGGCAATTTTGAAGGTTTCCATAGCTCATCTTCCAACCCACACGCGTGGAGATGTTATCGTGCATATACCCATTGACTCTAAGACTCTGGGATGGAAAAAGTTGGCGGTGATTAGTAGGGCAATTTTGAAGGTTTCCATAGCTCATCTTCCAACCCACACGCGTGGAGATATTATCGTGCATGTACCCATTGACTCTAAGACTCTGGGATGGAAAAAGTTGGCGGTGATTAGTAGGGCACCATAGCTCATAGCTCATCTTCCAACCCACACGCGTGGAGATGTTATCGTGCATGTACCCATTGACTCTGAGACTCTGGGATGGAAAAAGTTGGCGGTGATTAGTAGGGCAATTTTGAAGGTTGCCATAGCTCATCTTCCAACCCACACGCGTGGAGATGTTATCGTGCATGTACCTATTGACTCTAAGACTCTGGGATGGAAAAAGTTGGCGGTGATTAGTAGGGCAATTTTGAAGGTTTCCATAGCTCATCTTCCAACCCACACGCGTGGAGATGTTATCGTGCATGTACCCATTGACTCTAAGACTCTGGGATGGAAAAAGTTGGCGGTGATTAGTAGGGCACCATAGCTCATAGCTCATCTTCCAACCCACACGCGTGGAGATGTTATCGTGCATATACCCATTGACTCTGAGACTCTGGGATGGAAAAAGTTGGCGGTGATTAGTAGGGCAATTTTGAAGGTTTCCATAGCTCATCTTCCAACCCACACGCGTGGAGATATTATCGTGCATGTACCCATTGACTCTAAGACTCTGGGATGGAAAAAGTTGGCGGTGATTAGTAGGGCACCATAGCTCATAGCTCATCTTCCATAGCTCATCTTCCAACCCACACGCGTGGAGATGTTATCGTGCATGTACCTATTGACTCTAAGACTCTGGGATGGAAAAAGTTGGCCGTGGTCAGTAGGGCAATTTTGAAGGTTTCCATAGCTCATCTTCCAACCCACACGCGTGGAGATGTTATCGTGCATATACCCATTGACTCTAAGACTCTGGGATGGAAAAAGTTGGCGGTGATTAGTAGGGCAATTTTGAAGGTTTCCATAGCTCATCTTCCAACCCACACGCGTGGAGATGTTATCGTGCATGTACCCATTGACTCTAAGACTCTGGGATGGAAAAAGTTGGCGGTGATTAGTAGGGCACCATAGCTCATAGCTCATCTTCCAACCCACACGCGTGGAGATGTTATCGTGCATATACCCATTGACTCTGAGACTCTGGGATGGAAAAAGTTGGCGGTGATTAGTAGGGCAATTTTGAAGGTTTCCATAGCTCATCTTCCAACCCACACGCGTGGAGATATTATCGTGCATGTACCCATTGACTCTAAGACTCTGGGATGGAAAAAGTTGGCGGTGATTAGTAGGGCACCATAGCTCATAGCTCATCTTCCAACCCACACGCGTGGAGATGTTATCGTGCATGTACCCATTGACTCTGAGACTCTGGGATGGAAAAAGTTGGCGGTGATTAGTAGGGCAATTTTGAAGGTTTCCATAGCTCATCTTCCAACCCACACGCGTGGAGATGTTATCGTGCATGTACCCATTGACTCTAAGACTCTGGGATGGAAAAAGTTGGCGGTGATTAGTAGGGCAATTTTGAAGGTTTCCATAGCTCATCTTCCAACCCACACGCGTGGAGATGTTATCGTGCATGTACCTATTGACTCTAAGACTCTGGGATGGAAAAAGTTGGCCGTGGTCAGTAGGGCAATTTTGAAGGTTTCCATAGCTCATCTTCCAACCCACACGCGTGGAGATGTTATCGTGCATATACCCATTGACTCTAAGACTCTGGGATGGAAAAAGTTGGCGGTGATTAGTAGGGCAATTTTGAAGGTTTCCATAGCTCATCTTCCAACCCACACGCGTGGAGATATTATCGTGCATGTACCCATTGACTCTAAGACTCTGGGATGGAAAAAGTTGGCGGTGATTAGTAGGGCACCATAGCTCATAGCTCATCTTCCAACCCACACGCGTGGAGATGTTATCGTGCATGTACCCATTGACTCTGAGACTCTGGGATGGAAAAAGTTGGCGGTGATTAGTAGGGCAATTTTGAAGGTTTCCATAGCTCATCTTCCAACCCACACGCGTGGAGATGTTATCGTGCATGTACCTATTGACTCTAAGACTCTGGGATGGAAAAAGTTGGCGGTGATTAGTAGGGCAATTTTGAAGGTTTCCATAGCTCATCTTCCAACCCACACGCGTGGAGATGTTATCGTGCATGTACCCATTGACTCTAAGACTCTGGGATGGAAAAAGTTGGCGGTGATTAGTAGGGCACCATAGCTCATAGCTCATCTTCCAACCCACACGCGTGGAGATGTTATCGTGCATATACCCATTGACTCTGAGACTCTGGGATGGAAAAAGTTGGCGGTGATTAGTAGGGCAATTTTGAAGGTTTCCATAGCTCATCTTCCAACCCACACGCGTGGAGATATTATCGTGCATGTACCCATTGACTCTAAGACTCTGGGATGGAAAAAGTTGGCGGTGATTAGTAGGGCACCATAGCTCATAGCTCATCTTCCATAGCTCATCTTCCAACCCACACGCGTGGAGATGTTATCGTGCATGTACCCATTGACTCTGAGACTCTGGGATGGAAAAAGTTGGCGGTGATTAGTAGGGCAATTTTGAAGGTTTCCATAGCTCATCTTCCAACCCACACGCGTGGAGATGTTATCGTGCATGTACCCATTGACTCTAAGACTCTGGGATGGAAAAAGTTGGCGGTGATTAGTAGGGCAATTTTGAAGGTTTCCATAGCTCATCTTCCAACCCACACGCGTGGAGATGTTATCGTGCATGTACCCATTGACTCTAAGACTCTGGGATGGAAAAAGTTGGCGGTGATTAGTAGGGCACCATAGCTCATCTTCCATAGCTCATCTTCCAACCCACACGGGTGGTGATGTTATCGTGCATGTACCCATTGACTCAGACTCTGGGATGGAAAAAGTTGGCGTTGAGTAGTAGGGCACCATAGCTCATAGCTCATCTTCCATAGCTCATCTTCCAACCCACACGCGTGGAGATGTTATCGTGCATGTACCCATTGACTCTAAGACTCTGGGATGGAAAAAGTTGGCGGTGATTAGTAGGGCAATTTTGAAGGTTTCCATAGCTCATCTTCCAACCCACACGCGTGGAGATGTTATCGTGCATGTACCTATTGACTCTAAGACTCTGGGATGGAAAAAGTTGGCCGTGGTCAGTAGGGCAATTTTGAAGGTTTCCATAGCTCATCTTCCAACCCACACGCGTGGAGATGTTATCGTGCATATACCCATTGACTCTAAGACTCTGGGATGGAAAAAGTTGGCGGTGATTAGTAGGGCAATTTTGAAGGTTTCCATAGCTCATCTTCCAACCCACACGCGTGGAGATATTATCGTGCATGTACCCATTGACTCTAAGACTCTGGGATGGAAAAAGTTGGCGGTGATTAGTAGGGCACCATAGCTCATAGCTCATCTTCCAACCCACACGCGTGGAGATGTTATCGTGCATGTACCCATTGACTCTGAGACTCTGGGATGGAAAAAGTTGGCGGTGATTAGTAGGGCAATTTTGAAGGTTGCCATAGCTCATCTTCCAACCCACACGCGTGGAGATGTTATCGTGCATGTACCTATTGACTCTAAGACTCTGGGATGGAAAAAGTTGGCGGTGATTAGTAGGGCAATTTTGAAGGTTTCCATAGCTCATCTTCCAACCCACACGCGTGGAGATGTTATCGTGCATGTACCCATTGACTCTAAGACTCTGGGATGGAAAAAGTTGGCAGTGATTAGTAGGGCACCATAGCTCATAGCTCATCTTCCAACCCACACGCGTGGAGATGTTATCGTGCATATACCCATTGACTCTGAGACTCTGGGATGGAAAAAGTTGGCGGTGATTAGTAGGGCAATTTTGAAGGTTTCCATAGCTCATCTTCCAACCCACACGCGTGGAGATATTATCGTGCATGTACCCATTGACTCTAAGACTCTGGGATGGAAAAAGTTGGCGGTGATTAGTAGGGCACCATAGCTCATAGCTCATCTTCCAACCCACACGCGTGGAGATGTTATCGTGCATGTACCCATTGACTCTGAGACTCTGGGATGGAAAAAGTTGGCGGTGATTAGTAGGGCAATTTTGAAGGTTTCCATAGCTCATCTTCCAACCCACTCGCGTGGAGATGTTATCGTGCATGTACCCATTGACTCTAAGACTCTGGGATGGAAAAAGTTGGCGGTGATTAGTAGGGCAATTTTGAAGGTTTCCATAGCTCATCTTCCAACCCACACGCGTGGAGATGTTATCGTGCATGTACCTATTGACTCTAAGACTCTGGGATGGAAAAAGTTGGCCGTGGTCAGTAGGGCAATTTTGAAGGTTTCCATAGCTCATCTTCCAACCCACACGCGTGGAGATGTTATCGTGCATATACCCATTGACTCTAAGACTCTGGGATGGAAAAAGTTGGCGGTGATTAGTAGGGCAATTTTGAAGGTTTCCATAGCTCATCTTCCAACCCACACGCGTGGAGATATTATCGTGCATGTACCCATTGACTCTAAGACTCTGGGATGGAAAAAGTTGGCGGTGATTAGTAGGGCACCATAGCTCATAGCTCATCTTCCAACCCACACGCGTGGAGATGTTATCGTGCATGTACCCATTGACTCTGAGACTCTGGGATGGAAAAAGTTGGCGGTGATTAGTAGGGCAATTTTGAAGGTTTCCATAGCTCATCTTCCAACCCACACGCGTGGAGATGTTATCGTGCATGTACCCATTGACTCTAAGACTCTGGGATGGAAAAAGTTGGCGGTGATTAGTAGGGCAATTTTGAAGGTTTCCATAGCTCATCTTCCAACCCACACGCGTGGAGATGTCATCGTGCATGTACCCATTGACTCTAAGACTCTGGGATGGAAAAAGTTGGCGGTGATTAGTAGGGCACCATAGCTCATAGCTCATCTTCCATAGCTCATCTTCCATAGCTCATCTTCCAACCCACACGGGTGGTGATGTTATCGTGCATGTACCCATTGACTCTGAGACTCTGGGATGGAAAAAGTTGGCGGTGATTAGTAGGGCAATTTTGAAGGTTTCCATAGCTCATCTTCCAACCCACACGCGTGGAGATGTTATCGTGCATGTACCCATTAACTCTAAGACTCTGGGATGGAAAAAGTTGGCGGTGATTAGTAGGGCAATTTTGAAGGTTTCCATAGCTCATCTTCCAACCCACACGCGTGGAGATGTTATCGTGCATGTACCTATTGACTCTAAGACTCTGGGATGGAAAAAGTTGGCCGTGGTCAGTAGGGCAATTTTGAAGGTTTCCATAGCTCATCTTCCAACCCACACGCGTGGAGATGTTATCGTGCATATACCCATTGACTCTAAGACTCTGGGATGGAAAAAGTTGGCGGTGATTAGTAGGGCAATTTTGAAGGTTTCCATAGCTCATCTTCCAACCCACACGCGTGGAGATATTATCGTGCATGTACCCATTGACTCTAAGACTCTGGGATGGAAAAAGTTGGCGGTGATTAGTAGGGCACCATAGCTCATAGCTCATCTTCCAACCCACACGCGTGGAGATGTTATCGTGCATGTACCCATTGACTCTGAGACTCTGGGATGGAAAAAGTTGGCGGTGATTAGTAGGGCAATTTTGAAGGTTTCCATAGCTCATCTTCCAACCCACACGCGTGGAGATGTTATCGTGCATGTACCCATTGACTCTAAGACTCTGGGATGGAAAAAGTTGGCGGTGATTAGTAGGGCAATTTTGAAGGTTTCCATAGCTCATCTTCCAACCCACACGCGTGGAGAAGTTATCGTGCATGTACCCATTGACTCTAAGACTCTGGGATGGAAAAAGTTGGCGGTGATTAGTAGGGCACCATAGCTCATAGCTCATCTTCCATAGCTCAGCTTCCAACCCACACGGGTGGTGATGTTATCGTGCATGTACCCATTGACTCAGACTCTGGGATGGAAAAAGTTGGCGTTGAGTAGTAGGGCACCATAGCTCATAGCTCATCTTCCATAGCTCATCTTCCAACCCACACGCGTGGTGATGTTATCGTGCATGTACCCATTGACTCAGACTCTGGGATGGAAAAAGTTGGCGGTGATTAGTAGGGCAATTTTGAAGGTTTCCATAGCTCATCTTCCAACCCACACGCGTGGAGAAGTTATCGTGCATGTACCCATTGACTCTAAGACTCTGGGATGGAAAAAGTTGGCGGTGATTAGTAGGGCACCATAGCTCATAGCTCATCTTCCATAGCTCAGCTTCCAACCCACACGGGTGGTGATGTTATCGTGCATATACCCATTGACTCAGACTCTGGGATGGAAAAAGTTGGCGTTGAGTAGTAGGGCACCATAGCTCATAGCTCATCTTCCATAGCTCATCTTCCAACCCACACGCGTGGTGATGTTATCGTGCATGTACCCATTGACTCAGACTCTGGGATGGAAAAAGTTGGCGGTGATTAGTAGGGCACCATAGCTCATAGCTCATCTTCCATAGCTCAGCTTCCAACCCACACGGGTGGTGATGTTATCGTGCATGTACCCATTGACTCAGACTCTGGGATGGAAAAAGTTGGCGTTGAGTAGTAGGGCACCATAGCTCATAGCTCATCTTCCATAGCTCAGCTTCCAACCCACACGGGTGGTGATGTTATCGTGCATGTACCCATTGACTCAGACTCTGGGATGGAAAAAGTTGGCGGTGATTAGTAGGGCAATTTTGAAGGTTTCCATAGCTCATCTTCCAACCCACACGCGTGGAGATATTATCGTGCATGTACCCATTGACTCTAAGACTCTGGGATGGAAAAAGTTGGCGTTGAGTAGTAGGGCACCATAGCTCATAGCTCATCTTCCATAACTCATCTTCCAACCCACACGCGTGGAGATGTTATCGTGCATGTACCTATTGACTCTAAGACTCTGGGATGGAAAAAGTTGGCCGTGGTCAGTAGGGCAATTTTGAAGGTTTCCATAGCTCATCTTCCAACCCACACGCGTGGAGATGTTATCGTGCATATACCCATTGACTCTAAGACTCTGGGATGGAAAAAGTTGGCGGTGATTAGTAGGGCAATTTTGAAGGTTTCCATAGCTCATCTTCCAACCCACACGCGTGGAGATATTATCGTGCATGTACCCATTGACTCTAAGACTCTGGGATGGAAAAAGTTGGCGGTGATTAGTAGGGCACCATAGCTCATAGCTCATCTTCCAACCCACACGCGTGGAGATGTTATCGTGCATGTACCCATTGACTCTGAGACTCTGGGATGGAAAAAGTTGGCGGTGATTAGTAGGGCAATTTTGAAGGTTTCCATAGCTCATCTTCCAACCCACACGCGTGGAGATGTTATCGTGCATGTACCCATTGACTCTAAGACTCTGGGATGGAAAAAGTTGGCGGTGATTAGTAGGGCAATTTTGAAGGTTTCCATAGCTCATCTTCCAACCCACACGCGTGGAGAAGTTATCGTGCATGTACCCATTGACTCTAAGACTCTGGGATGGAAAAAGTTGGCGGTGATTAGTAGGGCACCATAGCTCATAGCTCATCTTCCATAGCTCAGCTTCCAACCCACACGGGTGGTGATGTTATCGTGCATGTACCCATTGACTCAGACTCTGGGATGGAAAAAGTTGGCGTTGAGTAGTAGGGCACCATAGCTCATAGCTCATCTTCCATAGCTCATCTTCCAACCCACACGCGTGGAGATGTTATCGTGCATGTACCCATTGACTCTGAGACTCTGGGATGGAAAAAGTTGGCGGTGATTAGTAGGGCACCATAGCTCATAGCTCATCTTCCATAACTCATCTTCCAACCCACACGCGTGGAGATGTTATCGTGCATGTACCTATTGACTCTAAGACTCTGGGATGGAAAAAGTTGGCCGTGGTCAGTAGGGCAATTTTGAAGGTTTCCATAGCTCATCTTCCAACCCACACGCGTGGAGATGTTATCGTGCATGTACCCATTGACTCTAAGACTCTGGGATGGAAAAAGTTGGCGGTGATTAGTAGGGCACCATAGCTCATAGCTCATCTTCCATAGCTCATCTTCCAACCCACACGCATGGAGATGTTATCGTGCATGTAGCCACTGACTCTAAGACTCTGGGATGGAAAAAGTTGGCGGTGATTAGTAGGGCACCATAGCTCATAGCTCATCTTCCATAGCTCATCTTCCAACCCACACGCGTGGAGCTGTTATGGTGCATGTACCCATTGACTCTGAGACTCTGGGATGGAAAAAGTTGGCGTTGAGTAGTAGGGCACCATAGCTCATAGCTCATCTTCCATAGCTCATCTTCCATAGCTTATCTTCCAACCCACACGGGTGGTGATGTTATCGTGCATGTACCCATTGACTCTGAGACTCTGGGATGGCAAAAGTTGGCGGTGATTAGTAGGGCACCATAGCTCATAGCTCATCTTCCATAACTCATCTTCCAACCCACACGCGTGGAGATGTTGTCGTGCATGTACCTATTGACTCTAAGACTCTCGGATGGAAAAAGTTGGCGGTGATTAGTAGGGCACCATAGCTCATAGCTCATCTTCCATAGCTCATCTTCCAACCCACACGCGTGGAGATGTTATCGTGCATGTACCCATTGACTCTGAGACTCTGGGATGGAAAAAGTTGGCGGTGGTCAGTAGGGCAATTTTGAACGCTTCCATAGCTCATCTTCCAATCCACACGGGCGGTGATGTTATCGTGCATGTACCCATTGACTCTGAGACTCTGGGATGGAAAAAGTTGGCGGTGATTAGTAGGGCAATTTTGAAGGTTTCCATAGCTCATCTTCCAACCCACACGCGTGGAGATGTTATCGTGCATGTAGCCACTGACTCTGAGACTCTGGGATGGAAAAAGTTGGCGGTGATTAGTAGGGCAATTTTGAAGGTTTCCATAGCTCATCTTCCAACCCACACGCGTGGAGATGTTATCGTGCATGTACCCATTGACTCTAAGACTCTGGGATGGAAAAAGTTGGCGGTGATTAGTAGGGCACCATAGCTCATAGCTCATCTTCCATAGCTCATCTTCCAACCCACACGCGTGGAGATGTTATCGTGCATGTACCCACTGACTCTAAGACTCTGGGATGGAAAAAGTTGGCGGTGATTAGTAGGGCACCATAGCTCATAGCTCATCTTCCATAGCTCATCTTCCAACCCACACGCGTGGAGATGTTATCGTGCATGTAGCCACTGACTCTGAGACTCTGGGATGGAAAAAGTTGGCGGTGATTAGTAGGGCACCATAGCTCATAGCTCATCTTCCATAGCTCATCTTCCACCCACACGCGTGGAGATGTTATCGTGCATGTAGCCACTGACTCTGAGACTCTGGGATGGAAAAAGTTGGCGGTGATTAGTAGGGCAATTTTGAAGGTTTCCATAGCTCATCTTCCAACCCACACGCGTGGAGATGTTATCGTGCATGTACCCATTGACTCTAAGACTCTCGGATGGAAAAAGTTGGCCGTGGTCAGTAGGGCAATTTTGAAGGTTTCCATAGCTCATCTTCCAACCCACACGCGTGGAGATGTTATCGTGCATGTACCCATTGACTCTAAGACTCTGGGATGGAAAAAGTTGGCGGTGATTAGTAGGGCACCATAGCTCATAGCTCATCTTCCATAGCTCATCTTCCAACCCACACGCGTGGAGATGTTATCGTGCATGTACCCATTGACTCTGAGACTCTGGGATGGACAAAGTTGGCGGTGATTAGTAGGGCACCATAGCTCATAGCTCATCTTCCATAGCTCATCTTCCAACCCACACGCGTGGAGATGTTATCGTGCATGTACCCATTGACTCTGAGACTCTGGGATGGAAAAAGTTGGCGGTGATTAGTAGGGCACCATAGCTCATAGCTCATCTTCCATAGCTCATCTTCCAACCCACACGCGTGGAGATGTTATCGTGCATGTACCCATTGACTCTGAGACTCTGGGATGGAAAAAGTTGGCGGTGGTCAGTAGGGCAATTTGAACGCTTCCATAGCTCATCTTCCAATCCACACGGGCGGTGATGTTATCGTGCATGTACCCATTGACTCTGAGACTCTGGGATGGAAAAAGTTGGCGGTGATTAGTAGGGCAATTTGAAGGTTTCCATAGCTCATCTTCCAACCCACACGCGTGGAGATGGAGATGTTATCGTGCATGTAGCCACTGACTCTGAGACTCTGGGATGGAAAAAGTTGGCGGTGATTAGTAGGGCAATTTTGAAGGTTTCCATAGCTCATCTTCAAACCCACACGCGTGGAGATGTTATCGTGCATGTACCCATTTACTCTAAGACTCTGGGATGGAAAAAGTTGGCGGTGATTAGTAGGGCACCATAGCTCATAGCTCATCTTCCATAGCTCATCTTCCAACCCACACGCGTGGAGATGATATCGTGCATGTACCCACTGACTCTAAGACTCTGGGATGGAAAAAGTTGGCGGTAATTAGTAGGGCACCATAGCTCATAGCTCATCTTCCATAGCTCATCTTCCAACCCACACGCGTGGAGATGTTATCGTGCATGTAGCCACTGACTCTGAGACTCTGGGATGGAAAAAGTTGGCGGTGATTAGTAGGGCAATTTTGAAGGTTTCCATAGCTCATCTTCCAACCCACACGCGTGGAGATGTTATCGTGCATGTACCCATTGACTCTAAGACTCTGGGATGGAAAAAGTTGGCGGTGAT
>CAKAIZ010000141.1:0-96434 GCA_916610145.1 Eristalis arbustorum | reverse complement strand
AAATGCGGGTTCAGCGCAGTATATATACACAAATAGCAGTATAATATAAAAATATTGAGAAATTAATCAGATTTTCCATGAAAAAAGTAGGTAAAAGAGCAGAAAAAAGTTATATGAAAAGAAGAAACTAGTAAAAATCACAGGAAAAAGTTGGTTTAAAGATCAAAAACTTTCATAGTAGTTTACGAAATGCGGGTTTCAGCGCAGTATATATATATGTAATATAAAAATATTGAGAAAATAATCAGATTTTCCATGAAAAAAGTAGGTAAAAGAGCAAAAAAAGTTATATGAAAAGATGAAACTAGTAAAAATCACAGGAAATAGTTGGTAAAAGATCAAAAACTTTCATAGTAGTTCAGGAAATGCAGGTTTCAGCGCACTATATATATAAAAATAGCAGTATAACATAAAAATATTGAGAAAATAATCAGATTTTCCATGAAAAATGTAGGTAAAAGAGCAGAAAAAGTTATATGAAAAGAAGAAACTAGTAAAAATCACAGGAAAAAGTTGGTTAAAGATCAAAAACTTTCATAGTAGTTTAGGAAATGCGGGTTTCAGCGCAGTATATACATAAAAATAGCAGTATAATATAAAAATATTGAGAAAATAATCAGATTTTCCATGAAAAAAGTAGGTAAAAGAGCAGAAAAAGTTATATGAAAAGAAGAAACTAGTAAAAATCACAGGAAAAAGTTGGTTAAAGATCAAAAACTTTCATAGTAGTTAAGGAAATGCGGGTTTCAGCGCAGTATATAAATATAATATAAAAATATTGAGAAAATTATCAGATTTTCCATGAAAAAAGTAGGTAAAAGAGCAGAAAAAGTTATATGAAAAGAAGAAACTAGTAAAAATCACAGGAAAAAGTTGGTTAAAGATCAAAAACTTTCATAGTAGTTTACGAAATGCGGGTTTCAGCGCAGTATATATATATGTAATATAAAAATATTGAGAAAATAATCAGATTTTTCATGAAAAAAGTAGGTAAAAGAGCAGAAAAAGTTATATGAAAAGATGAAACTAGTAAAAATCACAGGAAATAGTTGGTAAAAGATCAAAAACTTTCATAGTAGTTCAGGAAATGCAGGTTTCAGCGCACTATATATATAAAAATAGCACTATAACATAAAAATATTGAGAAAATAATCAGATTTTCCATGAAAAATGTAGGTAAAAGAGCAGAAAAAGTTATATGAAAAGAAGAAACTAGTAAAAATCACAGGAAAAAGTTGGTTAAAGATCAAAAACTTTCATAGTAGTTTAGGAAATGCGGGTTTCAGCGCAGTATACACATAAAAATAGCAGTATAATATAAAAATATTGAGAAAATAATCAGATTTTCCATGAAAAAAGTAGGTAAAAGAGCAGAAAAAGTTATATGAAAAGAAGAAACTAGTAAAAATCACAGGAGAAAGTTGGTTAAAGATCAAAAACTTTCATAGTAGTTAAGGAAATGCAAATGAAATTAAAATATAAAAATATTGAGAAAATTATCAGATTTTCCATGAAAAAAGTAGGTAAAAGAGCAGAAAAAGTTATATGAAAAGAAGAAACTAGTAAAAATCACAGGAAATAGTTGGTTAAAGATCAACAACTTTCATAGTAGTTTAGGAAATGCGGGTTTCAGCGCAGTATATATATATGTAATATAAAATTATTGAGAAAATAATCAGATTTTCCATGAAAAAAGTAGGTAAAAGAGCAGAAAAAGTTATATGAAAAGAAGAAACTAATAAAAATCACAGGAAAAAGTCGGTTAAAGATCAAAAACTTTCCTAGTAGTTTGGGAAATGCGGGTTTCAGCGCAGTATATATACAAAAATAGCAGTATAATATAAAAATATTGAGAAATTAATCAGATTTTCCATGAAAAAAGTAGGTAAAAGAGCAGAAAAAGTTATATGAAAAGAAGAAACTAGTAAAAATCACAGGAAAAAGTTGGCTAAAGATCAAAAACTTGCATAGTAGTTTAGGAAATGCGGGTTCAGCGCAGTATATATACACAAATAGCAGTATAATATAAAAATATTGAGAAATTAATCAGATTTTCCATGAAAAAAGTAGGTAAAAGAGCAGAAAAAGTTATATGAAAAGAAGAAACTAGTAAAAATCACAGGAAAAAGTTGGTTAAAGATCAAAAACTTTCATAGTAGTTAAGGAAATGCGGGTTTCAGCGCAGTATATAAATATAATATAAAAATATTGAGAAAATTATCAGATTTTCCATGAAAAAAGTAGGTAAAAGAGCAGAAAAAGTTATATGAAAAGAAGAAACTAGTAAAAATCACAGGAAAAAGTTGGTTAAAGATCAAAAACTTTCATAGTAGTTTACGAAATGCGGGTTTCAGCGCAGTATATATATATGTAATATAAAAATATTGAGAAAATAATCAGATTTTCCATGAAAAAAGTAGGTAAAAGAGCAGAAAAAGTTATATGAAAAGATGAAACTAGTAAAAATCACAGGAAATAGTTGGTAAAAGATCAAAAACTTTCATAGTAGTTCAGGAAATGCAGGTTTCAGCGCACTATATATATAAAAATAGCAGTATAACATAAAAATATTGAGAAAATAATCAGATTTTCCATGAAAAATGTAGGTAAAAGAGCAGAAAAAGTTATATGAAAAGAAGAAACTAGTAAAAATCACAGGAAAAAGTTGGTTCAAGATCAAAAACTTTCATAGTAGTTTAGGAAATGCGGGTTTCAGCGCAGTATATACATAAAAATAGCAGTATAATATAAAAATATTGAGAAAATAATCAGATTTTCCATGAAAAAAGTAGGTAAAAGAGCAGAAAAAGTTATATGAAAAGAAGAAACTAGTAAAAATCACAGGAGAAAGCTGGTTAAAGATCAAAAACTTTCATAGTAGTTAAGGAAATGCAAATGAAATGAAAATATAAAAATATTGAGAAAATTATCAGATTTTCCATGAAAAAAGTAGGTAAAAGAGCAGAAAAAGTTATATGAAAAGAAGAAACTAGTAAAAATCACAGGAAATAGTTGGTTAAAGATCAACAACTTTCATAGTAGTTTAGGAAATGCGAGTTTCAGCGCAGTATATAAATATGTAATATAAAATTATTGAGAAAATAATCAGATTTTCCATGAAAAAAGTAGGTAAAAGAGCAGAAAAAGTTATATGAAAAGAAGAAACTAATAAAAATCACAGGAAAAAGTCGGTTAAAGATCAAAAACTTTCCTAGTAGTTTGGGAAATGCGGGTTTCAGCGCAGTATATATACAAAAATAGCAGTATAATATAAAAATATTGAGAAATTAATCAGATTTTCCATGAAAAAAGTAGGTAAAAGAACAGAAAAAGTTATATGAAAAGAAGAAACTAGTAAAAATCACAGGAAAAAGTTGGCTAAAGATCAAAAACTTGCATAGTAGTTTAGGAAATGCGGGTTTCAGCGCAGTATATATACACAAATAGCAGTATAATATAAAAATATTGAGAAAATAATCAGATTTTCCATGAAAAAAGTAGGTAAAAGAGCAGAAAAAGTTATATGAAAAGAAGAAACTAGTAAAAATCACAGGAAATAGTTGGTAAAAGATCAAAAACTTTCATAGTAGTTCAGGAAATGCGGGTTTCAGCGCACTAGATATATAAAAATAGCAGTATAACATAAAATTATTGAGAAAATAATCAGATTTTCCATGAAAAATGTAGGTAAAAGAGCAGAAAAAGTTATATGAAAAGAAGAAACAAGTAAAAATCACAGGAAAAAGTTGGTTAAAGATCAAAAACTTTCATAGTAGTTTAGGAAATGCGGGTTTCAGCGCAGCATATACATAAAAATAGCAGTATAATATAAAAATATTGAGAAAATAATCAGATTTTCCATGAAAAAAGTAGGTAAAAGAGCAGAAAAAGCTATATGAAAAGAAGAAACTAGTAAAAATCACAGGAAAAAGTTGGTTAAGGATCAAAAACTTTCATAGTAGTTTAGGAAATGCGGGTTTCAGCACACTATATATACAAAAATAGCAGTATAATATAAAAATATTGAGAAAATAATCAGATTTTCCATGAAAAAAGTAGGTAAAAGAGCAGAAAAAGTTATATGAAAAGAAGAAACTAGTAAAATTCACAGGAAAAAGTTGGCTAAAGATCAAAAACTTTCATAGTAGTTAAGGATTTCCGGGTTTCAGCGCAGTATATATATATGTAATATATAAATATTGAGAAAATAATCAGATTTTCCATGAAAAAAGTAGGTAAAAGAGCAGAAAAAGTTATATGAAAAGATGAAACTAGTAAAAATCACAGGAAATAGTTGGTAAAAGATCAAAAACTTTCATAGTAGTTCAGGAAATGCAGGTTTCAGCGCACTATATATATAAAAATAGCAGTATAACATAAAAATATTGAGAAAATAATCAGATTTTCCATGAAAAATGTAGGTAAAAGAGCAGAAAAAGTTATATGAAAAGAAGAAACTAGTAAAAATCACAGGAAAAAGTTGGTTAAAGATCAAAAACTTTCATAGTAGTTTAGGAAATGCGGGTTTCAGCGCAGTATATACATAAAAATAGCAGTATAATATAAAAATATTGAGAAAATAATCAGATTTTCCATGAAAAAAGTAGGTAAAAGAGCAGAAAAAGTTATATGAAAAGAAGAAACTAGTAAAAATCACAGGAGAAAGCTGGTTAAAGATCAAAAACTTTCATAGTAGTTAAGGAAATGCAAATGAAATGAAAATATAAAAATATTGAGAAAATTATCAGATTTTCCATGAAAAAAGTAGGTAAAAGAGCAGAAAAAGTTATATGAAAAGAAGAAACTAGTAAAAATCACAGGAAATAGTTGGTTAAAGATCAACAACTTTCATAGTAGTTTAGGAAATGCGGGTTTCAGCGCAGTATATATACAAAAATAGCAGTATAATATAAAAATATTGAGAAATTAATCAGATTTTCCATGAAAAAAGTAGGTAAAAGAGCAGAAAAAGTTATATGAAAAGAAGAAACTAGTAAAAATCACAGGAAATAGTTGGTAAAAGATCAAAAACTTTCATAGTAGTTCAGGAAATGCGGGTTTCAGCGCACTAGATATATAAAAATAGCAGTATAACATAAAATTATTGAGAAAATAATCAGATTTTCCATGAAAAATGTAGGTAAAAGAGCAGAAAAAGTTATATGAAAAGAAGAAACAAGTAAAAATCACAGGAAAAAGTTGGTTAAAGATCAAAAACTTTCATAGTAGTTTAGGAAATGCGGGTTTCAGCGCAGCATATACATAAAAATAGCAGTATAATATAAAAATATTGAGAAAATAATCAGATTTTCCATGAAAAAAGTAGGTAAAAGAGCAGAAAAAGCTATATGAAAAGAAGAAACTAGTAAAAATCACAGGAAAAAGTTGGTTAAGGATCAAAAACTTTCATAGTAGTTTAGGAAATGCGGGTTTCAGCACACTATATATACAAAAATAGCAGTATAATATAAAAATATTGAGAAAATAATCAGATTTTCCATGAAAAAAGTAGGTAAAAGAGCAGAAAAAGTTATATGAAAAGAAGAAACTAGTAAAATTCACAGGAAAAAGTTGGCTAAAGATCAAAAACTTGCATAGTAGTTAAGGATATGCGGGTTTCAGCGCAAAATATATATATGTTATATAAAAATATTGAGAAAATAATCAGATTTTCCTGAAAAAAGTAGGTAAAAGAGCAGAAAAAGTTATATGAAAAGAAGAAACTAGTAAAAATCACAGGAAAAAGTTGGCTAAAGATCAAAAACTTTCATAGTAGTTTGGGAAATGCGGGTTTCAGCCCAGTATATATACAAAAATAGCAGTATAATATAAAAGTATTGAGAAATTAATCAGATTTTCCATGAAAAAAGGTAAAAGAGCAGAAAAAGTTATATGAAAAGAAGAAACTAGTAAAAATCACAGGAAAAAGTTGGCTTAAGATCAAAAGCTTTCATGGTAGTTTAGGAAATGCGGGTTTCAGCACAGTATATATACAAAAATAGCAGTATAATATGAAAATATTGAGAAAATAATCAGATTTTCCGTGAAAAAAGTAGGTAAAAGAGCAGAAAAAGTTATATGAAAAGAAGAAACTAGTAAAAATCACAGGAAATAGTTGGTAAAAGATCAAAAACTTTCATAGTAGTTCAGGAAATGCGGGTTTCAGCGCACTATATATATAAAAATAGCAGTATAACATAAAAATATTGAGAAAATAATCAGATTTTCCATGAAAAATGTAGGTAAAAGAGCAGAAAAAGTTATATGAAAAGAAGAAACTAGTAAAAATCACAGGAAAAAATTGGTTAAAGATCAAAAACTTTCATAGTAGTTTAGGAAATGCGGGTTTCAGCGCAGTATATACATAAAAATAGCAGTATAATATAAAAATATTGAGCAAATAATCAGATTTTCCATAAAAAAAGTAGGTAAAAGAGCAGAAAAAGTTATATGAAAAGAAGAAACTAGTAAAAATCAAAGGAAAAAGTTGGTTAAAGATCAAAAACTTTCATAGTAGTTTAGGAAATGCGGGTTTCAGCACACTATATATAACATATACACTATATACACACTACATAAAAATTAATCAGATTTTCCATGGAAAAAGTAGGTAAAAGAGCAGAAAAAGTTATATGACAAGAAGAAACTAGTAAAAATCACAGGAAAAAGTTGGTTAAAGATCAAAAACTTTCATAGCAGTTTAGGAAATGCGGGTTTCAGCGCAGTATATACACAAAAATAGCAGTATAATATAAAAATATTGAGAAAATAATCAGATTTTCCATGAAAAAAGTAGGTAAAAGAGCAGAAAAAGTTATATGAAAAGAAGAAACTAGTAAAAATGACAGGAAGAAGTTGGTTAAAGATTAAAAACTTTCATAGTAGTTTAGGAAATGCGGGTTTCAGCGCAGTATATATATATGTAATATAAAAATATTGAGAAAATAATCAGATTTTCCATGAAAAAAGTAGGTAAAAGAGCAGAAAAAGTTATATGAAAAGAAGAAACTAGTAAAAATCATAGGAAAAAGTTGGCTAAAGATCAAAAACTTTCATAGTAGTTAAGGAAATGCGGGTTTCAGCGCAGTATATTTATATATGTAATATAAAAATATTGAGAAAATAATCAGATTTTCCATGAAAAAAGTAGGTAAAAGAGCAGAAAAAGTTATATGAAAAGAAGAAACTAGTAAAAATCACAGGAAAAAGTTGGTTAAAGGTCAAAAACGTTCATAGTAGTTTAGGAAATGCGGGTTTCAGCGCAGTATATACACAAAAATAGCAGTATAATATAAAAATATTGAGAAAATAATCAGATTTTCCATGAAAAAAGTAGGTAAAAGAGCAGAAAAAGTTATATGAAAAGAAGAAACTAGTAAAAATGACAGGAAGAAGTTGGTTAAAGATTAAAAACTTTCATAGTAGTTTAGGAAATGCGGGTTTCAGCGCAGTATATATATATGTAATATAAAAATATTGAGAAAATAATCAGATTTTCCATGAAAAAAGTAGGTAAAAGAGCAGAAAAAGTTATATGAAAAGAAGAAACTAGTAAAAATCATAGGAAAAAGTTGGCTAAAGATCAAAGACTTTCATAGTAGTTAAGGAAATGCGGGTTTCAGCGCAGTATATATATATATGTAATATAAAAATATTGAGAAAATAATCAGATTTTCCATGAAAAAAGTAGGTAAAAGAGCAGAAAAAGTTATATGAAAAGAAGAAACTAGTAAAAATCACAGGAAAAAGTTGGTTAAAGGTCAAAAACTTTCATAGTAGTTTAGGAAATGCGGGTTTCAGCGCAGTATATACATAAAAATAGCAGTATGATATAAAAATATTGAGAAAATAATCAGATTTTCCATGAAAAAAGTAGGTAAAAGAGCAGAAAAAGTTATATGAAAAGAAGAAACTAGTAAAAATGATAGGAAAAAGTTGGTTAAAGATCAAAAACTTTCATAGTAGTTTAGGAAATGCGGGTTTTAGCGCAGTATATATATATATATGTAATATAAAAATATTGAGAAAATAATGAGATTTTCCTGAAAAAAGTAGGTAAAAGAGCAGAAAAAGTTATATGAAAAGAAGAAACTAGTAAAAATCACAGGAAAAAGTTGGCTAAAGATCAAAAACTTTCATAGTAGTTAAGGAAATGCGGGTTTCAGCGCAGTATATATATATGTAATATAAAAATCTTGAGAAAATAATCAGATTTTGCATGAAAAAAGTAGGTAAAAGAGCAGAAAAAAATATATGAAAAGAAGAAACTAGTAAAAATCACAGGAAAAAGTTGGTTAAAGATCAAAAACTTTCATAGTAGTTTAGGAATTGCGGGTTTCAGCGCAGTATATACATAAAAATAGCAGTATAATATAAAAATATTGAGAAAATAATCAGATTTTCCATGAAAAAAGTAGGTAAAAGAGCAGAAAAAGTTATATGAAAAGAAGAAACTAGTAAAAATCACAGGAAAAAGTTGGTTAAAGATCAAAAACTTTAATAGTAGTTCAGGAAATGCGGGTTTCAGCGCAGTATATATATATATATATATAATACAAAAATATTGAGAAAATAATCAGACTTTGAATGAAAAAAGTAGGTAAAAGAGCAGAAAAAGTTATATGAAAAGAAGAAACTAGTAAAAATCAAAGGAAAAAGTTGGTTAAAGATCAAAAACTTTCATAGTAGTTTAGGAAATGCGGGTTTCAGCACACTATATATAACATATACACTATATACACACTATATAAAAATTAATCAGATTTTCCATGGAAAAAGTAGGTAAAAGAGCAGAAAAAGTTATATGACAAGAAGAAACTAGTAAAAATCACAGGAAAAAGTTGGTTAAAGATCAAAAACTTTCATAGCAGTTTAGGAAATGCGGGTTTCAGCGCAGTATATACACAAAAATAGCAGTATAATATAAAAATATTGAGAAAATAATCAGATTTTCCATGAAAAAAGTAGGTAAAAGAGCAGAAAAAGTTATATGAAAAGAAGAAACTAGTAAAAATGACAGGAAGAAGTTGGTTAAAGATTAAAATTTTTCATAGTAGTTTAGGAAATGCGGGTTTCAGCGCAGTATATATATATGTAATATAAAAATATTGAGAAAATAATCAGATTTTCCATGAAAAAAGTAGGTAAAAGAGCAGAAAAAGTTATATGAAAAGAAGAAACTAGTAAAAATCATAGGAAAAAGTTGGCTAAAGATCAAAAACTTTCATAGTAGTTAAGGAAATGCGGGTTTCAGCGCAGTATATATATATATGTAATATAAAAATATTGAGAAAATAATCAGATTTTCCATGAAAAAACTAGGTAAAAGAGCAGAAAAAGTTATATGAAAAGAAGAAACTAGTAAAAATCACAGGAAAAAGTTGGTTAAAGGTCAAAAACTTTCATAGTAGTTTAGGAAATGCGGGTTTCAGCGCAGTATATACATAAAAATAGCAGTATGATATAAAAATATTGAGAAAATAATCAGATTTTCCATGAAAAAAGTAGGTAAAAGAGCAGAAAAAGTTATATGAAAAGAAGAAACTAGTAAAAATGACAGGAAAAAGTTGGTTAAAGATCAAAAACTTTCATAGTAGTTTAGGAAATGCGGGTTTCAGCGCAGTATATATATATATATGTAATATAAAAATATTGAGAAAATAATGAGATTTTCCTGAAAAAAGTAGGTAAAAGAGCAGAAAAAGTTATATGAAAAGAAGAAACTAGTAAAAATCACAGGAAAAAGTTGGCTAAAGATCAAAAACTTTCATAGTAGTTAAGGAAATGCGGGTTTCAGCGCAGTATATATATATGTAATATAAAAATATTGAGAAAATAATCAGATTTTGCATGAAAAAAGTAGGTAAAAGAGCAGAAAAAAATATATGAAAAGAAGAAACTAGTAAAAATCACAGGAAAAAGTTGGTTAAAGATCAAAAACTTTCATAGTAGTTTAGGAAATGCGGGTTTCAGCGCAGTATATACATAAAAATAGCAGTATAATACAAAAATATTGAGAAAATAATCAGACTTTGAATGAAAAAAGTAGGTAAAAGAGCAGAAAAAGTTATATGAAAAGAAGAAACTAGTAAAAATCACATAAAAAGTTGGTTAAAGATCAAAAACTTTCATAGTAGTTTAGGAAATGCGGGTTTCAGCGCAGTATATATATATATAATATAAAAATATTGAGAAAATAATCAGACTTTGAATGAAAAAAGTAGGTAAAAGAGCAGAAAAAGTTATATGAAAAGAAGAAACTAGTAAAAATGACAGGAAAAAGTTGGTTAAAGATCAAAAACTTTCATAGTAGTTTAGGATATGCGGGTTTCAGAGCAGTATATATATATATATAATATAAAAATATTGAGAAAATAATCAGATTTTCCATGAAAAAAGTAGGTAAAAGAGCAGAAAAAGTTATATGAAAAGTAGAAACTAGTAAAAATCACAGGAAAAAGTTGGCTAAAGATCAAAAACTTTCATAGTAGTTTAGGAAATGCGGGTTTCAGCGCAGTATATATATAAAAATAGCAGTATAATATAAAAATATTGAGAAAATAATCAGATTTTCCATGAAAAAAGCAGGTAAAAGAGCAGAAAAAGTTATATGAAAAGAAGAAACTAGTAAAAATCACAGGAAAAAGTTGGTTAAAGATCAACAACTTTCATAGTAGTTTAGGAAATGCGGGTTTCAGCGCAGTATATATATATAATATAAAAATATTGTGAAAATTATCAGATTTTCCATGAAAAAAGTAGGTAAAAGACCAGAAAAAGTTATATGAAAAGAAGAAACTAGTAAAAATCACAGGAAAAAGTTGGTTAAAGATCAAAAACTTTCATAGTAGTTTAGGAAATGCGGGTTTCAGCGCAGTATATATATATATAATATAAAAATATTGAGAAAATAATCAGATTTTCCATGAAAAAAGTAGGTAAAAGAGCAGAAAAAGTTATATGAAAAGTAGAAACTAGTAAAAATCACAGGAAAAAGTTGGCTAAAGATCAAAAACTTTCATAGTAGCTTAGGAAATGCGGGTTTTAGCGCAGTATATATATAAAAATAGCAGTATAATATAAAAATATTGAGAAAATAATCAGATTTTCCATGAAAAAAGCAGGTAAAAGAGCAGAAAAAGTTATATGAAAAGAAGAAACTAGTAAAAATCACAGGAAAAAGTTGGTTAAAGATCAACAACTTTCATAGTAGTTTAGGAAATGCGGGTTTCAGCGCAGTATATATATATATATAATATAAAAATATTGAGAAAATAATCAGATTTTCCATGAAAAAAGTATGTAAAAGAGCAGAAAAAGTTATATGAAAAGAAGAAACTAGTAAAAATTATAGGAAAAAGTTGGTTAAAGATCAAAAACTTTCATAGTAGTTTAGGAAATGCGGGTTTCAGAGCAGTATATATATATATATAATATAAAAATATTGAGAAAATAATCAGATTTTCCATGAAAAAAGTAGGTAAAATAGCAGAAAAAGTTATATGAAAAGAAGAAACTAGTAAAAATCACAGGAAAAAGTTGGTTAAAGAGCAAAAACTTTCATAGTAGTTTAGGAAATGCGGTTTTCAGCGCAGTATATACATAAAAATACCAGTATAATATAAAAATATTGAGAAAATAATCAGATTTTCCATGAAAAAAGTAGGTAAAAGAGCAGAAAAAGTTATATGAAAAGAAGAAACTAGTAAAAATCACAGGAAAAAGTTTGTTAAAGATCAAAAACTTTCATAGTAGTTTAGGAAATGCGGGTTTCAGCGCAGTATATACATATGTAATATAAAAATATTGAGAAAATAATCAGATTTTCCATGAAAAAAGTAGGTAAAAGAGCAGAAAAAGTTATATGAAAAGAAGAAACTAGTAAAAATGACAGGAAAAAGTTGGTTAAAGATCAAAAACTTTCATAGTAGTTTAGGAAATGCGGTTTTCAGCGCAGTATATACATAAAAGTGGAGGGCATGGGCCTGTGCATCCAGGGCAAAGTTGTTGATTGCTCTCAACTTGGCGAGATGCCAGCAACGATCCCTGTAAATGCACAGGTCAAGTTGACATACAGCCTCCCCGCGGCGCCCTCTGGATAACCTCTACTGCAGCCGCTTAGAGGTGAACCAATGTATGCAGCGACCCCTTGTCCGGGGGTTTAAACCAGGATCCGGTCCTCCAGGTTCGGGGGTTTCGCGTGGGGTTAACTTCCCCACCGTGTAAAACTCGCAATAGTTTAGAGACGGCAACAAGCCTCGGATACGGATGACCCTACTGCTGACGACCATGGACAACGAAATAAGGACAACGATTTTCGGTTCTGCACGTGGAATGTGAGGTCACTGAACAGACCACGTGCAGCCGATGAACTTGCGGAGGCCCTAGAAGCCTATAAGGCTGTCATCACCGCCATCCAAGATGTGCGATGGGATGGGCCGGGCAAAAAGAGGATGAAAAACTGCGACATATATTACGGCGATTGCTACAAAGAGCGAAGGCAGCGCTTGTTTGGATGCGGTTTTGTTGTTCGAGGCAGACTTAGGCAAGAAGTCTTAAGCTTTAGATACATAAGCGAACGCCTCACAACAATCCGCATCAAGGCAACATTCGGCAGCATCAGCCTAATTTGCGCCCATGCCCCAACGGAGGACAAAGACGATGATAGCAAGGATGACTTCTATGATCTCCTAGAAAGAACATACGATCAATGCCCCAGCTACGACACCAAGATCGTTCTAGGAGATTTTAATGCAAAGCTGGGCAAGGAAGAAATCTTTACTAGAGTCGTCGGTAAACACAGCCTACACGACAACACGTCCGACAATGGACTCAGGCTGATGAACTTCGTGACGGGGCGAAACCTCACTGTAGCCAGCACGCGGTTCCCTCACCTCAACATTCACAAAGGGACCTGGCGGTCCCCTGATCAATCAACCGTCAACCAGATTGATCACATTGCGATCGACGTCAGACACTCCTCCTGTGTCCTCGATGTCCGAACGTTCCGAGGTGCCAACATCGACTCGGATCATTACCTTGTTGTAGCCAAGGTCAGAACTCGGATATCGATTGTACAACGGAGTAGAGCAAGACCAAAACAGTTTGACGTTGGAAAGCTACAATCGCAATCGACCGCTGGGAACTTCTCCGATCGAGTCTCCCTGAAGCTCTCAGAGAGTCCAACCCTGCCAGGCGAAACAATCGACGAACAGTGGAACCGTTGTCAAAACGCCATTAGAGAAGCTGCCTCTGATGTGCTGGGTTTTAAAATGCCACCTAGAAAAAACCCATGGTTTGACAACGAGTGTCGGCAGGCGCATTCAGCGAAGCTAGCAGCATATAAGGCGACGCTGGATAGAAGGACGAGAGCGGTTGGTGAGCTCTACGAACTTAAAAGAAGGGAAGAGCACCGGCTTCTCAAAAAGAAAAAGAAGGAGCATCAGAAGCGCGCGATCGAGGAAATGGAGAGGCGGTACGGTAGAAATAATGTCCGAAAGTTTTACCAGCGGGTGAAACAACTATCCAAAGGGTACAAACATCGGACAGAAGCCTGTCGGAACGAAGAGGGACAACTCGTAGTAGAGTCGCAGTCGATACTGAGAATCTGGAAGGATCACTTCTGCAGATTGTTAAACGGCGAAGAGGACACCAATACCGCTGTCAGGCAGAATGTTCCACCCCACGCAATGGACGACGACAGAAGAGAATTCCGTCCCCCCGATCTAGACGAAGTCAAGATAGCGATATCAAGACTGAAGTCGAACAAAGCTGCTGGAGCGGATGGATTGTCCGCGGAACTGTTTAAGGCAGCTGGAGATGATCTGGTTGGGCGCATGCACCAGCTCGTCTGTAGGATATGGTCGGAGGAAAGCATGCCCGACGAGTGGAATCTTAGTATCGTTTGCCCGATCCACAAGAAAGGAGACCCCTTTGACTGCGCCAACTATCGGGGGATAAGTCTCCTTAACATCGCATACAAAATCTTCTCTGCCGTTCTGTGTGAGCGCCTGAAACCATTCGTCAACAACCTGATAGGTCCTTATCAGTGCGGTTTCAGGCCTGGGAAGTCCACTATCGATCAAATTTTCACATTACGGCAGATCCTCGAAAAAACCCAAGAGATGCAGATCGACACCCACCACCTATTTGTCGACTTTAAGGCCGCATATGACAGTGTGCATAGAGACGAGCTATACAACGCCATGTCTAGTTTTGACATCCCTGCCAAACTCGTCAGATTGTGCAGGATGACGATGGAGAACTCTCGCTGCTCCATCAAGGTCGGTAACGAACTCACCGAGACCTTCAATGTCAAAAAAGGTTTTAGACAAGGCGACGCGCTGTCATGTGACTTCTTCAACATCGTGTTGGAGAAGATCGTGCGAAACTCACACGCCAACACTAGAGGCACGATCTTCCAGAAGTCCGTTCAACTGCTAGCATACGCGGACGATATTGACGTGATTGGCCGAACTCAGCGAGCCGTCAATGAAGCGTTTGCTTGTATTGAGACGGAGGCGGCAAAAATGGGTTTAGCGGTGAATGAGGGCAAAACAAAGTATATGCTGTCATCAAGAAAGGACACACAACATCGACGACTCGGTCAGAACGTCACCATAGGCAGCTACAACTTCGAGGTAGTGAAGGACTTCGTCTACGAGCCAGTGGGACAACGCAATAGAGGACGACCACGAACCCGATGGCGCACTCAAGTGGAAAAAGACCTCAACCAACTTGGAGTGCGAAATTGGAGGCAGCTGGCTAAAGAACGTGCCAGCTGGAGAGGATTGTTGACCGAGGCCCAGGTTCACCCCGGACTGTAGCGCCACAAGAAGAAGAAGAAGAAGATATACATAAAAATAGCAGTATAATATAAAAATATTGAGAAAATAATCAGATTTTCCATGAAAAAAGTAGGTAAAAGAGCAGAAAAAGTTATATGAAAAGAAGAAACTAGTGAAAATCACAGGAAAAAGTTGGTAAAAGATCAACAACTTTCATAGTAGTTTAGGAAATGCGGGTTTCAGCGCAGTATATAAATATAATATAAAAATATTGAGAAAATTATCAGATTTTCCATGAAAAAAGTAGGTAAAAGAGCAGAAAAAGTTATATGAAAAGAAGAAACTAGTAAAAATCACAGGAAAAAGTTGGTTAAAGATCAAAAACTTTCATAGTAGTTTAGGAAATGCGGGTTTCAGCGCAGTATATACATAAAAATAGCAGTATAATATAAAAATATTGAGAAAATAATCAGATTTTCCATGAAAAAGTGGGTAAAAGAGCAGAAAAAGTTATATGAAAAGAAGAAACTAGTAAAAATGACAGGAAAAAGTTGGTTAAAGATCAAAAGCTTTCATAGTAGTTTAGGAAATGCGGGTTTCAGCGCAGTATATACATAAAAATAGCAGTATAATATAAAAATATTGAGAAAATAATCAGATTTTCCATGAAAAAAGTAGGTAAAAGAGCAGAAAAAGTTATATGAAAAGAAGAAACTAGTAAAAATCACAGGAAAAAAGTTGCTTAAAGATCAATAACTTTCATAGTAGTTTAGGAAATGCGGGTTTCAGCGCAGTATATACATAAAAATAGCAGTATAATATAAAAATATTGAGAAAATAATCAGATTTTCCATGAAAAAAGTATTAAAAGAGTAGAAAAAGTTATATGAAAAGAAGAAACAAGTAAAAATCACAGGAAAAAGTTGGTTAAAGATCAACAACTTTCATAGCAGTTTAGGAAATGCGGGTTTCAGCGCAGTATATACCTAAAAATAGCAGCATAATATAAAAATATTGAGAAAATAATCAGATTTTCCACGAAAAATGTAGGTAAAAGAGCAGAAATTGTTATATGAAAAGAAGAAACTAGTAAAAATCACAGGAAAAAGTTGGTTAAAGATCAAAAACTTTCATAGTAGTTTAGGAAATGCGGGTTTCAGCGCAGTATATATATATAATATAAAAATATTGAGAAAATAATCAGATTTTCCATGAAAAAAGTAGGTAAAAGAGCAGAAAAAGTTATATGAAAAGAAGAAACTAGCAAAAATGACAGGAAAAAGTTGGTTAAAGATCAAAAACTTTCATAGTAGTTTAGGAAATGCGGGTTTCAGCGCAGTATATATATATATATAATATAAAAATATTGAGAAAATAATCAGATTTTCCATGAAAAAAGTAGGTAAAAGAGCAGAAAAAGTTATATGAAAAGAAGAAACTAGTAAAAATCACAGGAAAAAGTTGGTTAAAGATCAAAAACTTTCATAGTAGTTTAGGAAATGCGGGTTTCAGCGCAGTATATACATAAAAATAGCAGTATAATATAAAAATATTGAGAAAATAATCAGATTTTCCATGAAAAAAGTAGGTAAAAGAGCAGAAAAAGTTATATGAAAAGAAGAAACTAGTAAAAATGACAGGAAAAAGTTGGTTAAAGATCAAAAACTTTCATAGTAGTTTAGGAAATGCGGGTTTCAGCGCAGTATATACATAAAAATAGCATTATAATATAAAAATATTGAGAAAGTAATCAGATTTTTCATGAAAAAAGTAGGTAAAAGAGCAGAAAAATTTATATGAAAAGAAGAAACTAGTAAAAATCACAGGAAAAAGTTGGTTAAAGATCAACAACTTTCATAGTAGTTTAGGAAATGCGGGTTTCAGCGCAGTATATAAATATAATATAAAAATATTGAGAAAATTATCAGATTTCCCATGAAAAAAGTAGGTAAAAGAGCAGAAAAAGTTATATGAAAAGAAGAAACTAGTAAAAATCACAGGAAAAAGTTGGTTAATGATCAAAAACTTTCATAGTAGTTTAGGAAATGCAGGTTTCAGCGCAGTATATACATAAAAATAGCAGCATAATATAAAAATATTGAGAAAATAATCAGATTTTCCATGAAAAATGTAGGTAAAAGAGCAGCAATAGTTATATGAAAAGAAGAAACTAGTAAAAATCACAGGAAAAAGTTGGTTAAAGATCAAATACTTTCAGAGTAGTTTAGGAAATGCGGGTTTCAGCGCAGTATATATATATATAATATAAAAATATTGAGAAAATAATCAGATTTTCCATGAAAAAAGTAGGTAAAAGAGCAGAAAAAGTTATATGAAAAGAAGAAACTAGTAAAAATGACAGGAAAAAGTTGGTTAAAGATCAAAAACTTTCATAGTAGTTTAGGAAATGCGGGTTTCAGCGCAGTATATACATAAAAATAGCAGTATAATATAAAAATATTGAGAAAATAATCAGATTTTCCATGAAAAAAGTAGGTAAAAGAGCAGAAAAAGTTATATGAAAAGAAGAAACTAGTAAAAATCACAGGAAAAAGTTGGTTAAAGATCAAAAACTTTCATAGTAGTTTAGGAAATGCGGGTTTCAGCGCAGTACATATATATGTAATATAAAAATATTGAGAAAATAATCAGATTTTCCATGAAAAAAGTAGATAAAAGAGCAGAAAAAGTTATATGAAAAGAAGAAACTAGTAAAAATCACAGGAAAAAGTTGGTTAAAGATCAAAAACTTTCATAGAAGTTAAGGAAATGCGGGTTTCAACGCAGTATATATATATGTAATATAAAAATATTGAGAAAATAATCAGATTTTCCATGAAAAAAAGTAGGTAAAAGAGCAGAAAAAGTTATATGAAAAGAAGAAACTAGTAAAAATCACAGGAAAAAGTTGGTTAAAGATCAAAAACGTTCATAGTAGCTTAGGAAATGCGGGTTTCAGCGCAGTATATACATAAAAATAGCAGTATAATATAAAAATATTGAGAAAATAATCAGATTTTCCATGAAAAAAGTATTAAAAGAGTAGAAAAAGTTATATGAAAAGAAGAAACAAGTAAAAATCACAGGAAAAAGTTGGTTAAAGATCAACAACTTTCATAGCAGTTTAGGAAATGCGGGTTTCAGCGCAGTATATACCTAAAAATAGCAGCATAATATAAAAATATTGAGAAAATAATCAGATTTTCCACGAAAAATGTAGGTAAAAGAGCAGAAATAGTTATATGAAAAGAAGAAACTAGTAAAAATCACAGGAAAAAGTTGGTTAAAGATCAAAAACTTTCATAGTAGTTTAGGAAATGCGGGTTTCAGCGCAGTATATATATATAATATAAAAATATTGAGAAAATAATCAGATTTTCCATGAAAAAAGTAGGTAAAAGAGCAGAAAAAGTTATATGAAAAGAAGAAACTAGCAAAAATGACAGGAAAAAGTTGGTTAAAGATCAAAAACTTTCATAGTAGTTTAGGAAATGCGGGTTTCAGCGCAGTATATATATATATATATAATATAAAAATATTGAGAAAATAATCAGATTTTCCATGAAAAAAGTAGGTAAAAGAGCAGAAAAAGTTATATGAAAAGAAGAAACTAGTAAAAATCACAGGAAAAAGTTGGTTAAAGATCAAAAACTTTCATAGTAGTTTAGGAAATGCGGGTTTCAGCGCAGTATATACATAAAAATAGCAGTATAATATAAAAATATTGAGAAAATAATCAGATTTTCCATGAAAAAAGTAGGTAAAAGAGCAGAAAAAGTTATATGAAAAGAAGAAACTAGTAAAAATGACAGGAAAAAGTTGGTTAAAGATCAAAAACTTTCATAGTAGTTTAGGAAATGCGGGTTTTCAGCGCAGTATATACATAAAAATAGCATTATAATATAAAAATATTGAGAAAGTAATCAGATTTTTCATGAAAAAAGTAGGTAAAAGAGCAGAAAAATTTATATGAAAAGAAGAAACTAGTAAAAATCACAGGAAAAAGTTGGTTAAAGATCAACAACTTTCATAGTAGTTTAGGAAATGCGGGTTTCAGCGCAGTATATAAATATAATATAAAAATATTGAGAAAATTATCAGATTTCCCATGAAAAAAGTAGGTAAAAGAGCAGAAAAAGTTATATGAAAAGAATAAACTAGTAAAAATCACAGGAAAAAGTTGGTTAATGATCAAAAACTTTCATAGTAGTTTAGGAAATGCAGGTTTCAGCGCAGTATATACATAAAAATAGCAGCATAATATAAAAATATTGAGAAAATAATCAGATTTTCCATGAAAAATGTAGGTAAAAGAGCAGAAATAGTTATATGAAAAGAAGAAACTAGTAAAAATCACAGGAAAAAGTTGGTTAAAGATCAAATACTTTCAGAGTAGTTTAGGAAATGCGGGTTTCAGCGCAGTATATATATATATAATATAAAAATATTGAGAAAATAATCAGATTTTCCATGAAAAAAGTAGGTAAAAGAGCAGAAAAAGTTATATGAAAAGAAGAAACTAGTAAAAATGACAGGAAAAAGTTGGTTAAAGATCAAAAACTTTCATAGTAGTTTAGGAAATGCGGGTTTCAGCGCAGTATATACATAAAAATAGCAGTATAATATAAAAATATTGAGAAAATAATCAGATTTTCCATGAAAAAAGTAGGTAAAAGAGCAGAAAAAGTTATATGAAAAGAAGAAACTAGTAAAAATCACAGGAAAAAGTTGGTTAAAGATCAAAAACTTTCATAGTAGTTTAGGAAATGCGGGTTTCAGCGCAGTACATATATATGTAATATAAAAATATTGAGAAAATAATCAGATTTTCCATGAAAAAAGTAGATAAAAGAGCAGAAAAAGTTATATGAAAAGAAGAAACTAGTAAAAATCACAGGAAAAAGTTGGTTAAAGATCAAAAACTTTCATAGAAGTTAAGGAAATGCGGTTTCTTCTTTTCATATAACTTTTTCTGCTCTTTTACCTACTTTTTTTCATGGAAAATCTGATTATTTTCTCAATATTTTTATATTACATATATATATACTGCGGTGAAACCCGCAGTATATATATATGTAATATAAAAATATTGAGAAAATAATCAGATTTTCCATGAAAAAAGTAGGTAAAAGAGCAGAAAAAGTTATATGAAAAGAAGAAACTAGTAAAAATCATAGGAAAAAGTTGGCTAAAGATCAAAAACTTTCATAGTAGTTAAGGAAATGCGGGTTTCAGCGCAGTATATATATATATGTAATATAAAAATATTGAGAAAATAATCAGATTTTCCATGAAAAAAGTAGGTAAAAGAGCAGAAAAAGTTATATGAAAAGAAGAAACTAGTAAAAATCACAGGAAAAAGTTGGTTAAAGGTCAAAAACTTTCATAGTAGTTTAGGAAATGCGGGTTTCAGCGCAGTATATACATAAAAATAGCAGTATGATATAAAAATATTGAGAAAATAATCAGATTTTCCATGAAAAAATTAGGTAAAAGAGCAGAAAAAGTTATATGAAAAGAAGAAACTAGTAAAAATGACAGGAAAAAGTTGGTTAAAGATCAAAAACTTTCATAGTAGTTTAGGAAATGCGGGTTTCAGCGCAGTATATAAATATAATATAAAAATATTGAGAAAATTATCAGATTTTGCATGAAAAAAGTAGGTAAAAGAGCAGAAAAAGTTATATGAAAAGAAGAAACTAGTAAAAATCACAGGAAAAAGTTGGTTAAAGATCAAAAACTTTCATAGTAGTTTAGGGAATGCGGGTTTCAGCGCAGTATATACATAAAAATAGCAGTATAATATAAAAATATTGAGAAAATAATCAGATTTTCCATGAAATAAGTAGGTAAAAGAGCAGAAAAAGTTATATGAAAAGAAGAAACTAGTAAAAATCACAGGAAAAAGTTGGTTAAAGATCAAAAACTTTCATAGTAGTTTAGGAAATGCGGGTTTCAGCGCAGTATATATATAAAAATAGCAGTATAATAATACAGTATAAAGAATATTGAGAAAATTATCAGATTTTCCATGAAAAAGTAGGTAAAAGAGCAGAAAAAGTTATATGAAAAGAAGAAACTAGTAAAAATCACAGGAAAAAGTTGGTTAAAGATCAACAACTTTCATAGTAGTTTAGGAAATGCGGGTTTCAGCGCAGTATATAAATATAATATAAAAATATTGAGAAAATTATCAGATTTTCCATGAAAAAGTAGGTAAAAGAGCAGAAAAAGTTATATGAAAAGAAGAAACTAGTAAAAATCACAGGAAAAAGTTGGTTAAAGATCAAAAACTTTCATAGTAGTTTAGGAAATGCGGATTTCAGCGCAGTATATATATAAAAATAGCAGTATAATATAAGAATATTGAGAAAATAATCAGATTTTCCATGAAAAAAGTAGGTAAAAGAGCAGAAAAAGTTATATGAAAAGAAGAAACTAGTAAAAATCACAGGAAAAAGTTGGTTAAAGATAAAAAACTTTCATAGCAGTTTAGGAATTGCGGGTTTCAGCGCAGTATATACACAAAAATAGCAGTATAATATAAAAATATTGAGAAAATAATCAGATTTTCCATGAAAAAAGTAGGGTAAAAGAGCAGAAAAAGTTATATGAAAAGAAGAAACTAGTAAAAATGACAGGAAGAAGTTGGTTAAAGATTAAAAACTTTCATAGTAGTTTAGGAAATGCGGGTTTCAGCGCAGTATATATATATGTAATATAAAAATATTGAGAAAATAATCAGATTTTCCATGAAAAAAGTAGGTAAAAGAGCAGAAAAAGTTATATGAAAAGAAGAAACTAGTAAAAATCATAGGAAAAAGTTGGCTAAAGATCAAAAACTTTCATAGTAGTTAAGGAAATGCGGGTTTCAGCGCAGTATATATATATATGTAATATAAAAATATTGAGAAAATAATCAGATTTTCCATGAAAAAAGTAGGTAAAAGAGCAGAAAAAGTTATATGAAAAGAAGAAACTAGTAAAAATCACAGGAAAAAGTTGGTTAAAGGTCAAAAACTTTCATAGTAGTTTAGGAAATGCGGGTTTCAGCGCAGTATATACATAAAAATAGCAGTATGATATAAAAATATTGAGAAAATAATCAGATTTTCCATGAAAAAAGTAGGTAAAAGAGCAGAAAAAGTTATATGAAAAGAAGAAACTAGTAAAAATGACAGGAAAAAGTTGGTTAAAGATCAAAAACTTTCATAGTAGTTTAGGAAATGCGGGTTTCAGCGCAGTATATATATATATATGTAATATAAAAATATTGAGAAAATAATGAGATTTTCCTGAAAAAAGTAGGTAAAAGAGCAGAAAAAGTTATATGAAAAGAAGAAACTAGTAAAAATCACAGGAAAAAATTGGTTAAAGATCAACAACTTTCGTAGTAGTTTAGGAAATGCGGGTTTCAGCGCAGTATATAAATATAATATAAAAATATTGAGAAAATTATCAGATTTTGCATGAAAAAAGTAGGTAAAAGAGCAGAAAAAGTTATATGAAAAGAAGAAACTAGTAAAAATCACAGGAAAAAGTTGGTTAAAGATCAAAAACTTTCATAGTAGTTTAGGGAATGCGGGTTTCAGCGCAGTATATACATAAAAATAGCAGTATAATATAAAAATATTGAGAAAATAATCAGATTTTCCATGAAATAAGTAGGTAAAAGAGCAGAAAAAGTTATATGAAAAGAAGAAACTAGTAAAAATCACAGGAAAAAGTTGGTTAAAGATCAAAAACTTTCATAGTAGTTTAGGAAATGCGGGTTTCAGCGCAGTATATATATAAAAATAGCAGTATAATATAAGAACATTGAGAAAATAATCAGATTTTCCATGAAAAAAGTAGGTAAAAGAGCAGAAAAAGTTATATGAAAAGAAGAAACTAGTAAAAATGACAGGAAAAAGTTGGTTAAAGATCAAAAACTTTCATAGTAGTTTAGGAAATGCGGGTTTCAGCGCAGTATATAAATATAATATAAAAATATTGAGAAAATAATCAGATTTTCCATGAAAAAAGTAGGTAAAAGAGCAGAAAAAGTTATATGAAAAGAAGAAACTAGTAAAAATCACAGGAAATAGTTGGTTAAAGATCAAAAACTTTCATAGTAGTTCAGGAAATGCGGGTTTCAGCGCAGTATATAAATATTATATAAGAATATTGAGAAAATAATCAGATTTCCCATGAAATAAGTAGGTAAAAGAGCAGAAAAAGTTATATGAAAAGAAGAAACTAGTAAAAATCACAGGAAAAAGTTGGCTAAAGATCAAAAACTTTCATAGTAGTTCAGGAAATGCGGGTTTCAGCGCAGTATATATATGTAATATAAAAATATTGAGAAAATAATCAGATTTTCCATGAAAAAAGTAGGTAAAAGAGCAGAAAAAGTTATATGAAAAGAAGAAACTAGTAAAAATGACAGGAAAAAGTTGGCTTAAGATCAAAAACTTTCATAGTAGTTTAAGAAATGCGGGTTTCGGCGCAGTATATAAATATTATATAAAAATATTAAGAAAATAATCAGATTTCCCATGAAATAAGTAGGTATAAGAGCAGAAAAAGTTATATGAAAAGAAGAAACTAGTAAAAATCACAGGAAAAAGTTGGTTAAAGATCAAAAACTTTCATAGTAGTTTAGGAAATGCGGGTTTCAGCGCAGTATATACATAAAAATAGCAGTATAATATAAAAATATTGAGAAAATAATCAGATTTTCCATGAAAAAAGTAGGTAAAAGAGCAGAAAAAGTTATATGAAAAGAAGAAACTAGTAAAAATGACAGGAAAAAGTTGGTTAAAGATCAAAAACTTTCATAGTAGTTTAGGAAATGCGGGTTTCAGCGCAGTATATACATAAAAATAGCAGTATAATATAAAAATATTGAGAAAATAATCAGATTTTTCATGAAAAAAGTAGGTAAAAGAGCAGAAAAAGTTATATGAAAAGAAGAAACTAGTAAAAGTCACAGGAAAAAGTTGGTTAATGATCAAAAACTTTCATAGTAGTTTAGGAAATGCGGGTTTCAGCGCAGTATATACATAAAAATAGCAGTATAATATAAAAATATTTAGAAATTAATCAGATTTTTAATGAAAAAAGTAGGTAAAAGAGCAGAAAAAGTTATATGAAAAGAAGAAACTAGTAAAAATCACAGGAAAAAGTTGGTTAAAGATCAAAAACTTTCATAGTAGTTAAGGAAATGTGGGTTTCAGCGCAGTAAATAAATATAATATAAAAATATTGAGAAAATTATCAGATTTTCCATGAAAAAAGTAGGTAAAAGAGCAGAAAAAGTTATATGAAAAGAAGAAACTAGTAAAAATCACAGGAAAAAGTTGGTTAAAGATCAAAAACTTTCATAGTAGTTTAGGAAATGCGGGTTTCAGAGCAGTATATACATAAAAATAGCAGTATAATATAAAAATATTGAGAAAATAATCAGATTTTCCATGAAAAAAGTAGGTAAAAGAGCAGAAAAAGTTATATGAAAAGAAGAAACTAGTAAAAATCACAGGAAAAAGTTGGTTAAAGATCAAAAACTTTCATAGTAGTTAAGGAAATGCGGGTTTTAGCGCAGTATATAAATATTATATTAAAATATTGAGAAAATTATCAGATTTTCCATGAAAAAAGTAGGTAAAAGAGCAGAAAAAGTTATATGAAAAGAAGAAACTAATAAAAATCACAGGAAAAAGTTGGCTAAAGATCAAAAACTTTCATAGTAGTTTAGGAAATGCGGGTTTCAGCGCAGTATATATATAAAAATAGCAGTATATTATAAAAATATTGAGAAAATAATCAGATTTTCCATGAAAAAAGTAGGTAAAAGAGCAGAAAAAGTTATATGAAAAGAAGAAACTAGTAAAAATCACAGGAAAAAGTTGGTTAAAGATCAAAAACTTTGATAGTAGTTTAGTAAATGCGGGTTTCAGCGCAGTATATATATATGTAATATAAAAATATTGAGAAAATAATCAGATTTTCCATGAAAAAAAGTAGGTAAAAGAGCAGAAAAAGTTATATGAAAAGAAGAAACTAGTAAAAATCACAGGAAAAAGTTGGTTAAAGATCAAAAACTTTCAGAGTAGTTTAGGAAATGCGGGTTTCAGCGCAGTATATACATAAAAATAGCAGTATAATATAAAAATATTGAGAAAATAATCAGAATTTCCATGAAAAATGTAGGTAAAAGAGCAGAAAAAGTTATATGAAAAGAAGAAACTAGTAAAAATCACAGGAAAAAGTTGGTTAAAGATCAAAAACTTTCATAGCAGTTCAGGAAATGCGGGTTTCAGCGCAGTATATATATATATAATATAAAAATATTGAGAAAATAATCAGACTTTGAATGAAAAAAGTAGGTAAACGAGCAGAAAAAGTTATATGAAAAGAAGAAACTAATAAAAATCACAGGAAAAAGTTGGCTAAAGATCAAAAACTTTCATAGTAGTTTAGGAAATGCGGGTTTCAGCGCAGTATATATGTATATATATCATATAAAAATATTGAGAAAATAATCAGATTTTCCATGAAAAAAGTAGGTAAAAGAGCAGAAAAAGTTATATGAAAAGAAGAAACTAGTAAAAATCACAGGAAAATGTTGGTTAAAGATCAAAAACTTTCATAGTAGTTTAGTAAATGCGGGTTTCAGCGCAGTATATATATATGTAATATAAAAATATTGAGAAAATAATCAGATTTTCCATGAAAAAAGTAGGTAAAAGAGCAGAAAAAGTTATATGAAAAGAAGAAACTAGTAAAAATCACAGGAAAAAGTTGGTTAAAGATCAAAAACTTTCATAGTAGTTTAGGAAATGCGGGTTTCAGCGCAGTATATACATAAAAATAGCAGTATAATATAAAAATATTGAGAAAATAATCAGATTTTCCATGAAAAATGTAGGTAAAAGAGCAGAAAAAGTTATATGAAAAGAAGAAACTAGTAAAAATCACAGGAAAAAGTTGGTTAAAGATCAAAAACTTTCATAGTAGTTTAGGAAATGCGGGTTTCAGCGCAGTATATATATATGTAATATAAAAATATTGAGAAAATAATCAGATTTTCCATGAAAAAAGTAGGTAAAAGAGCAGAAAAAGTTATATGAAAAGAAGAAACTAATAAAAATCACAGGAAAAAGTTGGCTAAATATCAAAAACTTTCATAGTAGTTTAGGAAATGCGGGTTTCAGCGCAGTATATATATATATATATCATATAAAAATATTGAGAAAATAATCAGATTTTCCATGAAAAATGTAGGTAAAAGAGCAAAAAAAGTTATATGAAAAGAAGAAACTAGTAAAAATCACAGGATATAGTTGGTTAAAGATCAAAAACTTTCATAGTAGTTTAGGAAATGCGGGTTTCAGCGCAGTATATACATAAAAATAGCAGTATAATATAAAAATATGGAGAAAATAATCAGATTTTCCATGAAAAAAGTAGGTAAAAGAGCAGAAAAAGTTATATGAAAAGAAGAAACTAGTAAAAATCACAGGAAAAAGTTGGTTAAAGATCAAAAACTTTCATAGTAGTTTAGGAAATGCGGGTTTCAGCGCAGTATATATATATGTAATATAAAAATATTGAGAAAATAATCAGATTTTCCATGAAAAAAGTAGGTAAAAGAGCAAAAAAAGTTATATGAAAAGAAGAAACTAGTAAAAATCACAGGATATAGTTGGTTAAAGATCAAAAACTTTCATAGTAGTTTAGGAAATGCGGGTTTCAGCGCAGTATATACATAAAAATAGCAGTATAATATAAAAATATGGAGAAAATAATCAGATTTTCCATGAAAAAAGTAGGTAAAAGAGCAGAAAAAGTTATATGAAAAGAAGAAACTAGTAAAAATCACAGGAAAAAGTTGGTTAAAGATCAAAAACTTTCATAGTAGTTTAGGAAATGCGGGTTTCAGCGCAGTATATATATAAAAATAGCAGTATAATATAAAAATATTGAGAAATTAATCAGATTTTCCATGAAAAATGTAGGTTAAAGAGCAGAAAAAGTTATATGAAGAGAAGAAACTAGTAAAAATCACAGGAAAAAGTTGGTTAAAGATCAAAAACTTTCATAGTAGTTTAGGAAATGCGGGTTTCAGCGCAGTATATACATAAAAATAGCAGTATAATATAAAAATATTGAGAAAATAATCAGATTTTCCATGAAAAAAGTAGGTAAAAGAGCAGAAAAAGTTATATGAAAAGAAGAAACTAGTAAAAATGACAGGAAAAAGTTGGCTAAAGATCAAAAACTTTCATAGTAGTTTAGGAAATGCGGGTTTCAGCGCAGTATATATATATGTAATATAAAAATATTGAGAAAATAATCAGATTTTCCATGAAAAAAGTAGGTAAAAGAGCAGAAAAAGTTATATGAAAAGAAGAAACTAGTAAAAATCACAGGAAAAAGTTGGTTAAAGATCAAAAACTTTCATAGTAGTTAAGGAAATGCGGGTTTCAGCGCAGTATATACATAAAAATAGCAGTATAATATAAAAATATTTAGAAAATAATCAGACTTTGAATGAAAAAAGTAGGTAAAAGAGCAGAAAAAGTTATATGAAAAGAAGAAACTAGTAAAAATCACAGGAAAAAGTTGGTTAAAGATCAACAACTTTCATAGTAGTTTAGGAAATGCGGGTTTCAGCGCAGTATATATATATATATAATATAAAAATATTGAGAAAATAATCAGATTTTCCATGAAAAAAGTAGGTAAAAGAGCAGAAAAAGTTATATGAAAAGAAGAAACTAGTAAAAATCACAGGAAAAAGTTGGTTAAAGATCAAAAACTTTCATAGTAGTTTAGGAAATGCGGGTTTCAGCGCAGTATATATATAAAAATAGCAGTATAATATAAAAATATTGAGAAAATAATCAGATTTTCCATGAAAAAAGTAGGTAAAAGAGCAGAAAAAGTTATATGAAAAGAAGAAACTAGTAAAAATCACAGGAAAAAGTTGGTTAAAGATCAAAAACTTTCATAGTAGCTTAGGAAATGCAGGTTTTTGCGCAGTATATATATATGTAATATAAAAATATTGAGAAAATAATCATATTTTCCATGAAAAAAGTAGGTAAAAGAGCAGAAAAAGTTATATGAAAAGAAGAAACTAGTAAAAATCACAGGAAAAAGTTGGTTAAAGATCAAAAACTTTCATAGTAGTTTAGGAAATGCGGGTTTCAGCGCAGTATATATATAAAAATAGCAGCATAATATAAAAATATTGAGAAAATAATCAGATTTTCCATGAAAAAAGTAGGTAAAAGAGCAGAAAAAGTTATATGAAAAGAAGAAACTAATAAAAATCACAGGAAAAAGTTGGCTAAAGATCAAAAACTTTCATAGTAGTTTAGGAAATGCGGGTTTCAGCGCAGTATATATATATATATATATATATCATATAAAAATATTGAGAAAATAATCAGATTTTCCATGAAAAATGTAGGTAAAAGAGCAGAAAAAGTTATATGAAAAGAAGAAACTAGTAAAAATCACAGGAAATAGTTGGTTAAAGATCAAAAACTTTCATAGTAGTTTAGGAAATGCGGGTTTCAGCGCAGTATATACATAAAAATAGCAGTATAATATAAAAATATGGAGAAAATAATCAGATTTTCCATAAAAAAAGTAGGTAAAAGAGCAGAAAAAGTTATATGAAAAGAAGAAACTAGTAAAAATCACAGGAAAAAGTTGGTTAAAGATCAAAAACTTTCATAGTAGTTTAGGAAATGCGGGTTTCAGCGCAGTATATATATATGTAATATAAAAATGTTGAGAAAATAATCAGATTTTCCATGAAAAATGTAGGTAAAAGAGCAGAAAAAGTTATATGAAAAGAAGAAACTAGTAAAAATCACAGGAAAAAGTTGGTTAAAGATCAAAAACTTTCATAGTAGTTTAGGAAATGCGGGTTTAAGCGCAGTATATATTATATGAAAAGAAGAAACTAGTAAAAATGACAGGAAAAAGTTGGTTAAAGATCAAAAACTTTCATAGTAGTTTAGGAAATGCGAGTTTCAGCGCAGTATATATATAAAAAAAACAGTATAATATAAAAATATTGAGAAAATAATCAGATTTTCCATGAAAAAAGTAGGTAAAAGAGCAGAAAAAGTTATATGAAAAGAAGAAACTAGTAAAAATGACCGGAAAAAGTTGGTTAAAGATCAAAAACTTTCATAGTAGTTTAGGAAATGCGAGTTTCAGCGCAGTATATAAATATAATATAAAAATATTGAGAAAATAATCAGATTTTCCATGAAAAAAGTAGGTAAAAGAGCAGAAAAAGTTATATGAAAAGAAGAAACTAATAAAATCACAGGAAAAAGTTAGCTAAAGATCAAAAACTTTCATAGTAGTTTAGGAAATGCGGGTTTCAGCGCAGTATATATATATATATATCATATAAAAATATTGAGAAAATAATCAGATTTTCCATGAAAAAAGTAGGTAAAAGAGCAGAAAAAGTTATATGAAAAGAAGAAACTAGTAAAAATGACAGGAAAAAGTTGGTTAAAGATCAAAAACTTTCATAGTAGTTTAGGAAATGCGAGTTTCAGCGCAGTATATAAATATAATATAAAAATATTGAGAAAATAATCAGATTTTCCATGAAAAAAATAGGTAAAAGAGCAGAAAAAGTTATATGAAAAGAAGAAACTAGTAAAAATCACAGGAAAAAGTTGGTTAAATATCAAAAACTTTCATAGTAGTTAAGGAAATGCGGGTTTCAGCGCAGTATATATATATGTAATATAAAAATATTGAGAAAATAATCAGATTTTCCATGAAAAAAGTAGGTAAAAGAGCAGAAAAAGTTATATGAAAAGAAGAAACTAGTAAAAATCAATATAATATAAAAATATTGAGAAAATAATCAGATTTTCCATGAAAAATGTAGGTAAAAGAGCAGAAAAAGTTATATGAAAAGAAGAAACTAGTAAAAATCACAGGCAAAAGTTGGTTAAAGATCAAAAACTTTCATAGTAGCTTAGGAAATGCGGGTCTCAGCGCAGTATATATATATGTAATATAAAAATATTGAGAAAATAATCAGATTTTCCATGAAAAATGTAGGTAAAAGAGCAGAAAAAGTTATATGAAAAGAAGAAACTAGAAAAAATCACAGGAAATAGTTGGTTAAAGATCAAAAACTTTCATAGTAGTTTAGGAAATGCGGGTTTCAGCGCAGTATATACATAAAAATAGCAGTATAATATAAAAATATGGAGAAAATAATCAGATTTTCCATGAAAAAAGTAGGTAAAAGAGCAGAAAAAAGTTATATGAAAAGAAGAAACTAGTAAAAATGACAGGAAAAAGTTGGTTAAAGATCAAAAACTTTCATAGTAGTTTAGGAAATGCGGGTTTCAGCGCAGTATATATATAAAAATAGCAGTATAATATAAAAATATTGAGAAATTAATCAGATTTTCCATGAAAAATGTAGGTAAAAGAGCAGAAAAAGTTATATGAAGAGAAGAAACTGGTAAAAATCACAGGAAAAAGTTGGTTAAAGATCAAAAACTTTCATAGTAGTTTAGGAAATGCGGGTTTCAGCGCAGTATATATATAAAAATAGCAGTATAATATAAGAATATTGAGAAAATAATCAGATTTTCAATGAAAAATGTAGGTAAAAGAGCAGAAAAAGTTATATGAAAAGAAGAAACTAGTAAAAATCACAGGAAAAAGTTGGTTAAAGATCAAAATATTTCATAATAGTTCAGGAAATGCGGGTTTCAGCGCAGTATATATATATATAATATAAAAATATTGAGAAAATAATCAGACTTTGAATGAAAAAAGTAGGTAAAAGAGCAGAAAAAGTTATATGAAAAGAAGAAACTAGTAAAAATCACAGGAAAAAGTTGGTTAAAGATCAAAAACTTTGATAGTAGTTCAGGAAATGCATGTTTCAGCACAGTATATACATAAAAATAGCAGTGTAATATAAAAATATTGAGAAAATAATCAGATTTTCCATGAAAAAAGTAGGCAAAAGAGCAGAAAAAGTTATATGAAAAGAAGAAACTAGTAAAAATCACAGGAAAAAGTTGCTTAAAGATCAACAATTAAATATAATATAAAAATATTGAGAAAATTATCAGATTTTCCATGAAAAATGTAGGTAAAAGAGCAGAAAAAGTTATATGAAAAGAAGAAACTAGTACAAATGACAGGAAAAAGTTGGTTAAAGATCAAAAACTTTCATAGTAGTTTAGGAAATGCGGGTTTCAGCGCAGTGTATACATAAAAATAGCTTACTTACTTACTTATCAGGCAGACGAACCATGAAGGGTCTGAGCCTGAGCAATTGCTGCCTTCCATCGGTGACGGTCCTGGGCACGCTGCTTCCAGTCATCAAGGCCAAGCTGTCTTGCATCCGCGATGACTTGGTCTTTGTACCGGAGGTTCGGTCTTCCTCTCCTTCTCGAACCAGGAGGCTCGGATTCGAAGACCCTCTAGAGCATGACTTTGGTCCTTCGAGTCAGGAGTTTCGAGCCCAGTTGTTTTGACAGACCGAAGTAGCATCGGTTGCCAAGGGCGATTCTACGTCGGATCTCCACTACGATGTCATTCGTGGAGTTTACATTTGCCCCGAGGTAGACAAACTCCTTTACTACCTCGAAATTGTAGCTGTCGATTGTAACGTTTTGGCCTAGGTGGTGTGCGGCGGATCGTTGTTTGCTCGACAGCATATATTTTGTTTTGTCCTCGTTGACCTTAAGACCAGCTCGTTTCGCCTGTTCCTCAATTGCCGTGAAAGCTTCCACGATGGCACGTTGGGACCGCGCGACCATGTCGATGTCATCCGCGTATCCCAACAGCTGGACTGACTTGTAGAAGATAGTGCCTTCCGTGTTGACTTTTGCCCGCCGCACTATCTTCTCCAGTACCAGATTGAAGAAATCACACGACAGCGCATCTTCTTGCCGAAATCCGGTGCAGGTTTCGAACGGTTCAGAGGTTTTTGAACCGAACTGCACGGTGCATCGCGTATGTGTTAGCGTGGTGCGACACAACCGGATCAGTTTTCCCGGGATCCCGAATTCGGCCATCGCTTCGAATAGCTCCTTGCGATGAATGCTGTCGTATGCGGCTTTAAAATCGATGAAAAGATGGTGAGTATCGATTTGAAACTCGCTGGTCTTCTCCAGGATCTGCCTTAGTGTGAAGATTTGGTCTGTAGTCGATTTGCCGGGCCGGAAGCCGCACTGGTACGTGCCGATTAGTGCGGTGCAAAACGGCTTTAGACGTTCACACAGTACGCTGGATAGGATCTTGTAGGCGACATTGAGCAGGGATATACCTCTGTAGTTCTTGCAGGAGGTAGGATCGCCTTTTTTGTGGATGGGGCATATGGAGCTGATATTCCAGTCGTCGGGCATGCTTTCATCTTCCCAAATACGGCAAATGATTTGGTGCATGCTCCCTACCATTACATTGCCCCCAGCTTTGAAAAGCTCCGATGGTAAGCCATCTGAGCCTGCGGCTTTGTTGTTCTTCAGCCTTTTAATGGCTGTACCGACTTCTTCAAAGCTAGGTGGGAGGACTTCTTCGTCGACTGGAGTTGGGATTTCCTGGTTCCCTATCACTCTCTCCTGGTCAGGCCAGCTAAGCAGCTGTTGGAAGTGCTGCTTAAACACATCCACTATTCCCTGGGGGTCCGTAACTAGGTTACCCTCGCAATTTCGAAGAGCCTGGGTGCCTTTCCTAAAGCCTGTGGCCAGGCTTTTGGCTTTTTTGTAAAAGGCCCGTATTTTTTGCTTGTCCCTAGACTCTTCGATATCCTTGAGCTGGGATGTTGCGAGAGACCTTTTCTTCAGGCGTAGAAGCTTTTTCTCCTTCCGTCTTCTAGCCCGGTACTCCTCTTGCGCTGCTCTTGTTTTCCGTTGCAGCGCTTTTTGGTATGCCTCGTCGGTTGCACGTTTTTTCTGCTCACACTCGCCATCATACCACGGGTTTCTTGTCGGGGGTGGTAGGTAGCCCAATGTAGTTTCCGCTACCTCTTTGATGGCCGAGCGGCAATGCAACCACATCTCGTTGGCACTTGACGTAGGCATACCGGAGAGTCTCTCACTTAATTGCTCTTCGTAGGCTCTGGCAATCTCCGGTGTGCTTAGGCGTCCAATGTCAAAAGTTTTCTTTGTCGGCTGGTGCAGCTTTCTGACATTGGACAGTCGAGCTCTGAATCTTGCTGCAACAAGAAAGTGGTCAGAGTCGACGTTTGCCCCCCTGAATGTTCGCACATCCAGGATGTTTGACGCGTATCTTCCGTCAATAAGCACATGGTCGATTTGGTTGGCGGTTCGACCATCCGGGGATCGCCAGGTTGCTGTGTGGATTTTTTTGCGAGGGAACCTTGTGCTACTTATGACCATATTACGTGCTGTCGCAAAGTCTGTGAGTCGGAAGCCCTTGTCTGTTGTCGTGTCGTGGAGGCTGTGCTTTCCGATCACTCCGCCAAAGATGTTTTCCTTACCGATTTTAGCATTGAAGTCTCCGAGAACGATTTTGACATCGTACTCCGGACAGGCTCCGTAGGCACCGTCCAAGAGGTCGTAAAAATCCTCTTTGACAGAGTCTTCAGCTTCGTCGGTAGGGGCGTGTGCACATATGAGGCTGATGTTGTAGAATCTGCCTTGGATGCGGATCACAGCCAGGCGATCGCTTATCGGTTTGAAGTCGATGACCTTCGACCTTAGCCGCTTTCCCACGACGAATCCGCATCCAAATATGTGCAACCTTTTATGACAGCTGTAATATATGTCGCACTCCTTCTTTTTCATAATTCCGTGTCCTATCCAGCGTATTTCCTGGAGCGCAGTAATATCCGCTTTATACTGCGTGAGGATATTTTCCAGTTTTTGTGCGGCCCCCGGAGTGTAGAGTGTTCTTACATTCCAGGAGCACACTCGCAAATCGTAGTCCTTTTTCGCACCGTGTCGTCGTTGGGGTTCCGTCCGTTCCTCCGAGGCTGCTTGCTCTTCCGTAACAGTTTTTTTTTTTGTGGGTGGGGTGTTAGCCCTCCGCACAACCGCACAACATAAAAATAGCAGTATACTATAAAAATATTGAGAAAATAATCACATTTTCCATGAAAAAAGTAGGTAAAAGAGCAGAAAAAGTTATATGAAAAGAAGAAACTAGTAAAAATCACAGGAAAAAGTTGGTTAAAGATCAAAAACTTTCATAGTAGTATAGGAAATGCGGGTTTCAGCGCAGTATATAAATATAATATAAAAATATTGAGAAAATTATCAGATTTTCCATGAAAAAAGTAGGTAAAAGATCAGAAAAAGTTATGTGAAAAGAAGAAACTAGTAAAAATCACAGGAAAAAGTTGGTTAAAGATCAAAAACTTTCATAGTAGTTTAGGAAATGCGGGTTTCAGCGCAGTAAATATATATATAATATAAAAATATTGAGAAAATAATCACATTTTCCATGAAAAAAGTAGGTAAAAGAGCAGAAAAAGTTATATGAAAAGAAGAAACTAGTAAAAGTGACAGGAAAAAGTTGGTTAAAGATCAAAAACTCTCATAGTAGTTTAGGAAATGCGGGTTTCAGCGCAGTATATACATAAAAATAGCAGTATAATATAAAAATATTGAGAAAATAATCAGATTTTCCATGAAAAAAGTAGGTAAAAGAGCAGAAAAAGTTATATGAAAAGAAGAAACTAGTAAAAATCACAGGAAAAAGTTGGTTAAAGATCAACAACTTTCATAGTAGTTAAGGAAATGCGGGTTTCAGCGCAGTATATAAATATAATATAAAAATATTGAGAAAATTATCAGATTTTCCATGAAAAAAGTAGGTAAAAGAGCAGAAAAAGTTATATGAAAAGAAGAAACTAGTAAAAATCACAGGAAAAAGTTGGTTAAAGATCAAAAACTTTCATAGTAGTTTAGGAAATGCGGGTTTCAGCGCAGTAAATATATATATAATATAAAAATATTGAGAAAATAATCAGATTTTCCATGAAAAAAGTAGGTAAAAGAGCAGAAAAAGTTATATGAAAAGAAGAAACTAGTAAAAATCACAGGAAAAAGTTGGTTAAAGATCAAAAACTTTCATAGTAGTTTAGGAAATGCGGGTTTCAGCGCAGTATATATATAAAAATAGCAGTATAATATAAAAATATTGAGAAAATAATCAGATTTTCCATGAAAAAAGTAGGTAAAAGAGCAGAAAAAGTTATATGAAAAGAAGAAACTAATAAAAATCACAGGAAAAAGTTGGCTAAAGATCAAAAACTTTCATAGTAGTTTAGGAAATGCGGGTTTCAGCGCAGTATATATATATATATATATATATCATATAAAAATATTGAGAAAATAATCAGATTTTCCATGAAAAATGTAAGTAAAAGAGCAGAAAAAGTTATATGAAAAGAAGAAACTAGTAAAAATCACAGGAAATAGTTGGTTAAAGATCAAAAACGTTCATAGTAGTTTAGGAAATGCGTGTTTCAGCGCAGTATATACATAAAAATAGCAGTATAATATAAAAATATGGAGAAAATAATCAGATTTTCCATGAAAAAAGTAGGTAAAAGAGCAAAAAAAAGTTATATGAAAAGAAGAAACTAGTAAAAATCACAGGAAAAAGTTGGTTAAAGATCAAAAACTTTCATAGTAGTTTAGGAAATGCGGGTTTCAGCGCAGTATATATATAAAAATAGCAGTATAATATAAAAATATTGAGAAATTAATCAGATTTTCCATGAAAAATGTAGGTAAAAGAGCAGAAAAAGTTATATGAAAAGAAGAAACTAGTAAAAATCACAGAAAAAAGTTGGTTAAAGATCAAAAACTTTCATAGTAGTTTAGGAAATGCGGGTTTCAGCGCAGTATATATATAAAAATAGCAGTATAATATAAGAATATTGAGAAAATAATCAGATTTTCCATGAAAAATGTAGGTAAAAGAGCAGAAAAAGTTATATGAAAAGAAGAAACTAGTAAAAATCACAGGAAAAAGTTGGTTAAAGATCAAAAACTTTCATAGTAGTTCAGGAAATGCGGGTTTCAGCGCAGTATATATATATATAATATAAAAATATTGAGAAAATAATAAGACTTTGAATGAAAAAAGTAGGTAAAAGAGTAGAAAAAGTTATATGAAAAGAAGAAACTAGTAAAAATCACAGGAAAAAGTTGGTTAAAGATCAAAAACTTTCATAGTAGTTCAGGAAATGCGGGTTTCAGCGCAGTATATACATAAAAACAGCAGTGTAATATAAAAATATTGAGAAAATAATCAGATTTTCCATGAAAAAAGTAGGTAAAAGAGCAGAAAAAGTTATATGAAAAGAAGAAACTAGTAAAAATCACAGGAAAAAGTTGGTTAAAGATCAACAACTTTCATAGTAGTTTAGGAAATGCGGGTTTCAGCGCATTATATAAATATAATATAAAAATATTGAGAAAATTATCAGATTTTCCATGAAAAATGTAGGTAAAAGAGCAGAAAAAGTTAAATGAAAAGAAGAAACTAGTACAAATGACAGGAAAAAGTTGGTTAAAGATCAAAAACTTTCATAGTAGTTTAGGAAATGCGGGTTTCAGCGCAGTATATACATAAAAATAGCAGTATAATATAAAAATATTGAGAAAATAATCACATTTTCCATGAAAAAAGTAGGTAAAAGAGCAGAAAAAGTTATATGAAAAGATGAAACTAGTAAAAATCACAGGAAAAAGTTGGTTAAAGATCAAAAACTTTCATAGTAGTTTAGGAAATGCGGGTTTCAGCGCAGTATATACATAAAAATAGCAGTATAATATAAAAATATTGAGAAAATAATCAGATTTTCCATGAAAAAAGTAGGTAAATGAGCAGAAAAAGTTATATGAAAAGAAGAAACTAGTAAAAATGACAGGAAAAAGTTGGTTAAAGATCAAAAACTTTCATAGTAGTTTAGGAAATGCGGGTTTCAGCGCAGTATATACATAAAAATAGCAGTATAATATAAAAATATTGAGAAAATAATCAGATTTTCCATGAAAAAAGTAGGTAAAAGAGCAGAAAAAGTTATATGAAAAGAAGAAACTAGTAAAAATGACAGGAAAAAGTTGGTTAAAGATCAAAAACTTTCATAGTAGTTTAGGAAATGCGAGTTTCAGCGCAGTATATATATATAAAAATAACAGTATTATATAAAAATATTGAGAAAAAAATCAGATTTTCCATGAAAAAAGTAGGTAAAAGAGCAGAAAAAGTTATATGAAAAGAAGAAACTAGTAAAAATGACAGGAAAAAGTTGGTTAAAGATCAAAAACTTTCATAGTAGTTTAGGAAATGCGGGTTTCAGCGCAGTATATACATAAAAATAGCAGTATAATATAAAAATATTGAGAAAATAATCAGATTTTCCATGAAAAAAAGTAGGTAAAAGAGCAGAAAAAGTTATATGAAAAGAAGAAACTAGTAAAAATGACAGGAAAAAGTTGGTTAAAGATCAAAAACTTTCATAGTAGTTTAGGAAATGCGAGTTTCAGCGCAGTATATATATATAAAAATAACAGTGTAATATAAAAATATTGAGAAAATAATCAGATTTTCCATGAAAAAAGTAGGTAAAAGAGCAGAAAAAGTTATATGAAAAGAAGAAACTAGTAAAAATGACAGGAAAAAGTTGGTTAAAGATCAAAAACTTTCATAGTAGTTTAGGAAATGCGGCTTTCAGCGCAGTATATAAATATAATATAAAAATATTGAGAAAATAATAAGATTTTCCATGAAAAAAGTAGGTAAAAGAGCAGAAAAAGTTATATGAAAAGAAGAAACTAGTAAAAATCACAGGAAAAAGTTGGTTAAAGATCAAAAACTTTCATAGTAGTTTAGGAAATGCGGGTTTCAGCGCAGTATATATATATAATATAAAAATATTGAGAAAATAATCAGATTTTCCATGAAAAAAGTAGGTAAAAGAGCAGAAAAAGTTATATGAAAAGAAGAAACTAGTAAAAATCACAGGAAAAAGTTGGTTAAAGATCAAAAACTTTCATAGTAGTTAAGGAAATGCGGGTTTCAGCGCAGTATATAAATATAATATAAAAATATTGACAAAATTATCAGATTTTCCATGAAAAAAGTAGGTAAAAGAGCAGAAAAAGTTATATGAAAAGAAGAAACTAGTAAAAATCACAGGAAAAAGTTTGTTAAAGATCAAAAACTTTCATAGTAGTTTAGGAAATGCGGGTTTCAGCGCAGTATATATATATATGTAATATAAAAATATTGAGAAAATAATCAGACTTTGAATGAAAAAAGTAGGTAAAAGAGCAGAAAAAGTTATATGAAAAGAAGAAACTAGTAAAAATGACAGGAAAAAGTTGGTTAAAGATCAAAAACTTTCATAGTAGTTTAGGAAATGCGGGTTTCAGCGCAGTATATACATAAAAATAGCAGTATAATATAAAAATATTGAGAAAATAATCAGATTTTCCATGAAATTCCATTTTCCATGCTGCCTTCCATCGGTGACGGTCCTGGGCACGCTGCTTCCAGTCATCAAGGCCAAGCTGTCTTGCATCCGCGATGACTTGGTCTTTGTACCGGAGGTTCGGTCTTCCTCTCCTTCTCGAACCAGGAGGCTCGGATTCGAAGACCCTCTTTGCTGGAGCGTTGTTGTCCATTCGCTCGATGTGGCCGAGCCAGTGTAGTCGACGGATTTTTGCCTTCCGGACTACATCCACATCCTTGTACAGCTCGTAGAGTTCGCGGTTGTGTCTTCTCCTCCATTCGCCTTCCTCGCAGACGGGACCATATATCCGACGTAGAATTTTTCTTTCGAAGGCACCAAGAATCATCTCTGCAGCCTTACTTAATGTCCAGCTTTCGGCTCCATAAAGTAGGACTGCCAGGATAAGGGTTTTGTAGAGCATGACTTTGGTCCTTCGAGTCAGGAGTTTCGAGCCCAGTTGTTTTGACAGACCGAAGTAGCATCGGTTGCCAAGGGCGATTCTACGTCGGATCTTCACTACGATGTCATTCGTGGAGTTTACATTTGCCCCGAGGTAGACAAACTCCTTTACTACCTCGAAATTGTAGCTGTCGATTGTAACGTTTTGGCCTAGGTGGTGTGCGGCGGATCGTTGTTTGCTCGACAGCATATATTTTGTTTTGTCCTCGTTGACCTTAAGACCAGCTCGTTTCGCCTGTTCCTCAATTGCCGTGAAAGCTTCCACGATGGCACGTTGGGACCGCGCGACCATGTCGATGTCATCCGCGTATCCCAACAGCTGGACTGACTTGTAGAAGATAGTGCCTTCCGTGTTGACTTTTGCCCGCCGCACTATCTTCTCCAGTACCAGATTGAAGAAATCACACGACAGCGCATCTCCTTGCCGAAATCCGGTGCAGGTTTCGAACGGTTCAGAGGTTTTTGAACCGAACTGCACGGTGCATCGCGTATGTGTTAGCGTGGTGCGACACAACCGGATCAGTTTTCCCGGGATCCCGAATTCGGCCATCGCTTCGAATAGCTCCTTGCGATGAATGCTGTCGTATGCGGCTTTAAAATCGATGAAAAGATGGTGAGTATCGATTTGAAACTCGCTGGTCTTCTCCAGGATCTGCCTTAGTGTGAAGATTTGGTCTGTAGTGGATTTGCCGGGCCGGAAGCCGCACTGGTACGTGCCGATTAGTGCGGTGCAAAACGGCTTTAGACGTTCACACAGTACGCTGGATAGGATCTTGTAGGCGACATTGAGCAGGGATATACCTCTGTAGTTCTTGCAGGAGGTAGGATCGCCTTTTTTGTAGATGGGGCATATGGAGCTGGTATTCCAGTCGTCGGGCATGCTTTCATCTTCCCAAATTCGGCAAATGATTTGGTGCATGCTCCCTACCATTACATTGCCCCCAGCTTTGAAAAGCTCCGATGGTAAGCCATCTGAGCCTGCGGCTTTGTTGTTCTTCAGCCTTTTAATGGCTGTACCGACTTCTTCAAAGCTAGGTGGGAGGACTTCTTCGTCGACTGGAGTTGGGATTTCCTGGTTCCCTATCACTCTCTCCTGGTCAGGCCAGCTAAGCAGCTGTTGGAAGTGCTGCTTAAACACATCCACTATTCCCTGGGGGTCCGTAACTAGGTTACCCTCGCAATTTCGAAGAGCCTGGGTGCCTTTCCTAAAGCCTGTGGCCAGGTAAGGCCCGTATTTTTTGCTTGTCCCTAGACTCTTCGATATCCTTGAGCTGGGATGTTGCGAGAGACCTTTTCTTCAGGCGTAGAAGCTTTTTCTCCTCCCGTCTTCTAGCCCGGTACTCCTCTTGCGCTGCTCTTGTTTTCCGTTGCAGCGCTTTTTGGTATGCCTCGTCGGTTGCACGTTTTTTCTGCTCACACTCGCCATCATACCACGGGTTTCTTGTCGGGGGTGGTAGGTAGCCCAATGTAGTTTCCGCTACCTCTTTGATGGCCGAGCGGCAATGCAACCACATCTCGTTGGCACTTGACGTAGGCATACCGGAGAGTCTCTCACTTAATTGCTCTTCGTAGGCTCTGGCAATCTCCGGTGTGCTTAGGCGTCCAATGTCAAAAGTTTTCTTTGTCGGCTGGTGCAGCTTTCTGACATTGGACAGTCGAGCTCTGAATCTAGCTGCAACAAGAAAGTGGTCAGAGTCGACGTTTGCCCCCCTGAATGTTCGCACATCCAGGATGTTTGACGCGTGTCTTCCGTCAATAAGCACATGGTCGATTTGGTTGGCGGTTCGACCATCCGGGGATCGCCAGGTTGCTGTGTGGATTTTTTTGCGAGGGAACCTTGTGCTACTTATGACCATATTACGTGCTGTCGCAAAGTCTGTGAGTCGGAAGCCGTTGTCTGTTGTCGTGTCGTGGAGGCTGTGCTTTCCGATCACTCCGCCAAAGATGATTTCCTTACCGATTTTAGCATTGAAGTCTCCGAGTACGATTTTGACATCGTACTCCGGACAGGCTCCGTAGGCACCGTCCAAGAGGTCGTAAAAATCCTCTTTGACAGAGTCTTCAGCTTCGTCGGTAGGGGCGTGTGCACATATGAGGCTGATGTTGTAGAATCTGCCTTGGATGCGGATCACAGCCAGGCGATCGCTTATCGGTTTGAAGTCGATGACCTTCGACCTTAGCCGCTTTCCCACGACGAATCCGCATCCAAATATGTGCAACCTTTTATGACAGCTGTAATATATGTCGCACTCCTTCTTTTTCATAATTCCGTGTCCTATCCAGCGTATTTCCTGGAGCGCAGTAATATCCGCTTTATACTGCGTGAGGATATTTTCCAGTTTTTGTGCGGCCCCCGGAGTGTAGAGTGTTCTTACATTCCAGGAGCACACTCGCAAATCGTAGTCCTTTTTCGCGCCGTGTCGTCGTTGGGGTTCCGTCCGTTCCTCCGAGGCTGCTTGCTCTTCCGTAACAGTTATTTTTGTTTTGTGGGTGGGGTGTTAGCCCTCCGCACAACCGCACAACATAAAAAAAGCAGTATAATATAAAAATATTGAGAAAATAATCACATTTTCCATGAAAAAAGTAGGTAAAAGAGCAGAAAAAGTTATATGAAAAGAAGAAACTAGTAAAAGTGACAGGAAAAAGTTGGTTAAAGATCAAAAACTTTCATAGTAGTTTAGGAAATGCGGGTTTCAGCGCAGTATATACATAAAAATAGCAGTATAATATAAAAATATTGAGAAAATAATCAGATTTTCCATGAAAAAAGTAGGTAAAAGAGCAGAAAAAGTTATATGAAAAAAAGAAACTAGTAAAAATCACAGGAAAAAGTTGGTTAAAGATCAAAAACTTTCATAGTAGTTAAGGAAATGCGGGTTTCAGCGCAGTATATAAATATAATATAAAAATATTGAGAAAATTATCAGATTTTCCATGAAAAAAAGTAGGTAAAAGAGCAGAAAAAGTTATATGAAAAGAAGAAACTAGTAAAAATCACAGGAAAAAGTTGGTTAAAGATCAAAAACTTTCATAGTAGTTTAGGAAATGCGGGTTTCAGCGCAGTAAATATATATATATAATATAAAAATATTGAGAAAATAATCAGATTTTCCATACAAAAAGTAGGTAAAAGAGCAGAAAAAGTTATATGAAAAGAAGAAACTAGTAAAAATCACAGGAAAAAGTTGGTTAAAGATCAAAAACTTTCATAGTAGTTTAGGAAATGCGGGTTTCAGCGCAGTATATATATAAAAATAGCAGTATAATATAAAAATATTGAGAAAATAATCAGATTTTCCATGAAAAAAGTAGGTAAAAGAGCAGAAAAAGTTATATGAAAAGAAGAAACTAATAAAAATCACAGGAAAAAGTTGGCTAAAGATCAAAAACTTTCATAGAAGTTTAGGAAATGCGGGTTTCAGCGCAGTATATATATATATATATATCATATAAAAATATTGAGAAAATAATCAGATTTTCCATGAAAAATGTAAGTAAAAGAGCAGAAAAAGTTATATGAAAAGAAGAAACTAGTAAAAATCACAGGAAATAGTTGGTTAAAGATCAAAAACTTTCATAGTAGTTTAGGAAATGCGTGTTTCAGCGCAGTATATACATAAAAATAGCAGTATAATATAAAAATATGGAGAAAATAATCAGATTTTCCATGAAAAAAGTAGGTAAAAGAGCAGAAAAAGTTATATGAAAAGAAGAAACTAGTAAAAATCACAGGAAAAAGTTGGTTAAAGATCAAAAACTTTCATAGTAGTTTAGGAAATGCGGGTTTCAGCGCAGTATATATATAAAAATAGCAGTATAATATAAAAATATTGAGAAATTAATCAGATTTTCCATGAAAAATGTAGGTAAAAGAGCAGAAAAAGTTATATGAAAAGAAGAAACTAGTAAAAATCACAGGAAAAAGTTGGTTAAAGATCAAAAACTTTCATAGTAGTTTAGGAAATGCGGGTTTCAGCGCAGTATATATATAAAAATAGCAGTATAATATAAGAATATTGAGAAAATAATCAGATTTTCCATGAAAAATGTAGGTAAAAGAGCAGAAAAAGTTATATAAAAAGAAGAAACTAGTAAAAATCACAGGAAAAAGTTGGTTAAAGATCAAAAACTTTCATAGCAGTTCAGGAAATGCGTGTTTCAGTGCAGTATATATATATATAATATAAAAATATTGAGAAAATAATAAGACTTTGAATGAAAAAAGTAGGTAAAAGAGTAGAAAAAGTTATATGAAAAGAAGAAACTAGTAAAAATCACAGGAAAAAGTTGGTTAAAGATCAAAAACTTTTATAGTAGTTCAGGAAATGCGGGTTTCAGCGCAGTATATACATAAAAATAGCAGTGTAATATAAAAATATTGAGAAAATAATCAGATTTTCCATGAAAAAAGTAGGTAAAAGAGCAGAAAAAGTTATATGAAAAGAAGAAACTAGTAAAAATCACAGGAAAAAGTTGGTTAAAGATCAACAACTTTCATAGTAGTTTAGGAAATGCGGGTTTCAGCGCAGTATATAAATATAATATAAAAATATTGAGAAAATTATCAGATTTTCCATGAAAAATGTAGGTAAAAGAGCAGAAAAAGTTATATGAAAAGAAGAAACTAGTACAAATGACAGGAAAAAGTTGGTGAAAGATCAAAAACTTTCATAGTAGTTTAGGAAATGCGGTTTTCAGCGCAGTATATACATAAAAATAGCAGTATAATATAAAAATAATGAGAAAATAATCACATTTTCCATGAAAAAAAGTAGGTAAAAGAGCAGAAAAAGTTATATGAAAAGAAGAAACTAGTAAAAATCACAGGAAAAAGTTGGTTAAAGATCAAAAACTTTCATAGTAGTTTAGGAAATGCGGGTTTCAGCGCAGTATATACATAAAAATAGCAGTATAATATAAAAATATTGAGAAAATAATCAGATTTTCCATGAAAAAAGTAGGTAAATGAGCAGAAAAAGTTATATGAAAAGAAGAAACTAGTAAAAGAAGAAACTAGTAAAAATGACAGGAAAAAGTTGGTTAAAGATCAAAAACTTTCATAGTAGTTTAGGAAATGCGGGTTTCAGCGCAGTATATAAATATAATATAAAAATATTGAGAAAATAATAAGATTTTCCATGAAAAAAGTAGGTAAAAGAGCAGAAAAAGTTATATGAAAAGAAGAAACTAGTAAAAATGACAGGAAAAAGTTGGTTAAAGATCAAAAACGTTCATAGTATTTTAGGAAATGCGGGTTTCAGCGCAGTATATAAATATAATATAAAAATATTGAGAAAATAATAAGATTTTCCATGAAAAAAGTAGGTAAAAGAGCAGAAAAAGTTATATGAAAAGAAGAAACTAGTAAAAATGACAGGAAAAAGTTGGTTAAAGATCAACAACTTTCATAGTAGTTTAGGAAATGCGGGTTTCAGCGCAGTATATAAATATAATATAAAAATATTGAGAAAATTATCAGATTTTCCATGAAAAATGTAGGTAAAAGAGCAGAAAAAGTTATATGAAAAGAAGAAACTAGTACAAATGACAGGAAAAAGTTGGTGAAAGATCAAAAACTTTCATAGTAGTTTAGGAAATGCGGTTTTCAGCGCAGTATATACATAAAAATAGCAGTATAATATAAAAATAATGAGAAAATAATCACATTTTCCATGAAAAAAGTAGGTAAAAGAGCAGAAAAAGTTATATGAAAAGAAGAAACTAGTAAAAATCACAGGAAAAAGTTGGTTAAAGATCAAAAACTTTCATAGTAGTTTAGGAAATGCGGGTTTCAGCGCAGTATATACATAAAAATAGCAGTATAATATAAAAATATTGAGAAAATAATCAGATTTTCCATGAAAAAAGTAGGTAAATGAGCAGAAAAAGTTATATGAAAAGAAGAAACTAGTAAAAGAAGAAACTAGTAAAAATGACAGGAAAAAGTTGGTTAAAGATCAAAAACTTTCATAGTAGTTTAGGAAATGCGGGTTTCAGCGCAGTATATAAATATAATATAAAAATATTGAGAAAATAATAAGATTTTCCATGAAAAAAGTAGGTAAAAGAGCAGAAAAAGTTATATGAAAAGAAGAAACTAGTAAAAATGACAGGAAAAAGTTGGTTAAAGATCAAAAACGTTCATAGTATTTTAGGAAATGCGGGTTTCAGCGCAGTATATAAATATAATATAAAAATATTGAGAAAATAATAAGATTTTCCATGAAAAAAGTAGGTAAAAGAGCAGAAAAAGTTATATGAAAAGAAGAAACTAGTAAAAATGACAGGAAAAAGTTGGTTAAAGATCAAAAACTTTCATAGTAGTTTAGGAAATGCGGGTTTCAGCGCAGTATATATATATAATATAAAAATATTGAGAAAATAATCAGATTTTCCATGAAAAAAGCAGGTAAAAGAGCAAAAAAAGTTATATGAAAAGAAGAAACTAGTAAAAATCACAGGAAAAAGTTGGTTAAAGATCAAAAACTTTCATAGTAGTTAAGGAAATGCGGGTTTCAGGGCAGTATATAAATATAATATAAAAATATTGAGAAAATAATAAGATTTTCCATGAAAAAAGTAGGTAAAAGAGCAGAAAAAGTTATATGAAAAGAAGAAACTAGTAAAAATGACAGGAAAAAGTTGGTTAAAGATCAAAAACTTTCATAGTAGTTAAGGAAATGCGGGTTTCAGCGCAGTATATAAATATAATATAAAAATATTGAGAAAATTATCAGATTTTCCATGAAATTCATGCTGCCTTCCATCGGTGACGGTCCTGGGCACGCTGCTTCCAGTCATCAAGGCCAAGCTGTCTTGCTTCCGCGATGACTTGGTCTTTGTACCGGAGGTTCGGTCTTCCTCTCCTTCTCGAACCAGGAGGCTCGGATTCGAAGACCCTCTTTGCTGGAGCGTTGTTGTCCATTCGCTCGATGTGGCCGAGCCAGTGTAGTCGACGGATTTTTGCCTTCCGGACTACATCCACATCCTTGTACAGCTCGTAGAGTTCGCGGTTGTGTCTTCTCCTCCATTCGCCTTCCTCGCAGACGGGACCATATATCCGACGTAGAATTTTTCTTTCGAAGGCACCAAGAATCATCTCTGCAGCCTTACTTAATGTCCAGCTTTCGGCTCCATAAAGTAGGACTGGCAGGATAAGGGCTTTGTAGAGCATGACTTTGGTCCTTCGAGTCAGGAGTTTCGAGCCCAGTTGTTTTGACAGACCGAAGTAGCATCGGTTGCCAAGGGCGATTCTACGTCGGATCTCCACTACGATGTCGTTCGTGGAGTTTACATTTGCCCCGAGGTAGACAAACTCCTTTACTACCTCGAAATTGTAGCTGTCGATTGTAACGTTTTGGCCTAGGTGGTGTGCGGCGGATCGTTGTTTGCTCGACAGCATATATTTTGTTTTGTCCTCGTTGACCTTAAGACCAGCTCGTTTCGCCTGTTCCTCAATTGCCGTGAAAGCTTCCACGATGGCACGTTGGGACCGCGCGACCATGTCGATGTCATCCGCGTATCCCAACAGCTGGACTGACTTGTAGAAGATAGTGCCTTCCGTGTTGACTTTTGCCCGCCGCACTATCTTCTCCAGTACCAGATTGAAGAAATCACACGACAGCGCATCTCCTTGCCGAAATCCGGTGCAGGTTTCGAACGGTTCAGAGGTTTTTGAACCGAACTGCACGGTGCATCGCGTATGTGTTAGCGTGGTGCGACACAACCGGATCAGTTTTCCCGGGATCCCGAATTCGGCCATCGCTTGGAATAGCTCCTTGCGATGAATGCTGTCGTATGCGGCTTTAAAATCGATGAAAAGATGGTGAGTATCGATTTGAAACTCGCTGGTCTTCTCCAGGATCTGCCTTAGTGTGAAGATTTGGTCTGTAGTCGATTTGCCGGGCCGGAAGCCGCACTGGTACGTGCCGATTAGTGCGGTGCAAAACGGCTTTAGACGTTCACACAGTACGCTGGATAGGATCTTGTAGGCGACATTGAGCAGGGATATACCTCTGTAGTTCTTGCAGGAGGTAGGATCGCCTTTTTTGTGGATGGGGCATATGGAGCTGATATTCCAGTCGTCGGGCATGCTTTCATCTTCCCAAATTCGGCAAATGATTTGGTGCATGCTCCCTACCATTACATTGCCCCCAGCTTTGAAAAGCTCCGATGGTAAGCCATCTGAGCCTGCGGCTTTGTTGTTCTTCAGCCTTTTAATGGCTGTACCGACTTCTTCAAAGCTAGGTGGGAGGACTTCTTCGTCGACTGGAGTTGGGATTTCCTGGTTCCCTATCACTCTCTCCTGGTCAGGCCAGCTAAGCAGCTGTTGGAAGTGCTGCTTAAACACATCCACTATTCCCTGGGGGTCCGTAACTAGGTTACCCTCGCAATTTCGAAGAGCCTGGGTGCCTTTCCTAAAGCCTTTGGCCAGGTAAGGCCCGTATTTTTTGCTTGTCCCTAGACTCTTCGATATCCTTGAGCTGGGATGTTGCGAGAGACCTTTTCTTCAGGCGTAGAAGCTTTTTCTCCTCCCGTCTTCTAGCCCGGTACTCCTCTTGCGCTGCTCTTGTTTTCCGTTGCAGCGCTTTTTGGTATGCCTCGTCGGTTGCACGTTTTTTCTGCTCACACTCGCCATCATACCACGGGTTTCTTGTCGGGGGTGGTAGGTAGCCCAATGTAGTTTCCGCTACCTCTTTGATGGCCGAGCGGCAATGCAACCACATCTCGTTGGCACTTGACGTAGGCATACCGGAGAGTCTCTCACTTAATTGCTCTTCGTAGGCTCTGGCAATCTCCGGTGTGCTTAGGCGTCCAATGTCAAAAGTTTTCTTTGTCGGCTGGTGCAGCTTTCTGACATTGGACAGTCGAGCTCTGAATCTTGCTGCAACAAGAAAGTGGTCAGAGTCGACGTTTGCCCCCCTGAATGTTCGCACATCCAGGATGTTTGACGCGTGTCTTCCGTCAATAAGCACATGGTCGATTTGGTTGGCGGTTCGACCATCCGGGGATCGCCAGGTTGCTGTGTGGATTTTTTTGCGAGGGAACCTTGTGCTACTTATGACCATATTACGTGCTGTCGCAAAGTCTGTGAGTCGGAAGCCGTTGTCTGTTGTCGTGTCGTGGAGGCTGTGCTTTCCGATCACTCCGCCAAAGATGTTTTCCTTACCGATTTTAGCATTGAAGTCTCCGAGTACGATTTTGACATCGTACTCCGGACAGGCTCCGTAGGCACCGTCCAAGAGGTCGTAAAAATCCTCTTTGACAGAGTCTTCAGCTTCGTCGGTAGGGGCGTGTGCACATATGAGGCTGATGTTGTAGAATCTGCCTTGGATGCGGATCACAGCCAGGCGATCGCTTATCGGCTTGAAGTCGATGACCTTCGACCTTAGCCGCTTTCCCGCGACGAATCCGCATCTAAATATGTGCAACCTTTTATGACAGCTGTAATATATGTCGCACTCCTTCTTTTTCATAATTCCGTGTCCTATCCAGCGTATTTCCTGGAGCGCAGTAATATCCGCTTTATACTGCGTGAGGATATTTTCCAGTTTTTGTGCGGCCCCCGGAGTGTAGAGTGTTCTTACATTCCAGGAGCACACTCGCAAATCGTAGTCCTTTTTCGCGCCGTGTCGTCGTTGGGGTTCCGTCCGTTCCTCCGAGGCTGCTTGCTCTTCCGTAACAGTTATTTTTGTTTTGTGGGTGGGGTGTTAGCCCTCCGCACAACCGAACAACATAAAAATAGCAGTATAATATAAAAATATTGAGAAAATAATCACATTTTCCATGAAAAAAGTAGGTAAAAGAGCAGAAAAAGTTATATGAAAAGAAGAAACTAGTAAAAGTGACAGGAAAAAGTTGGTTAAAGATCAAAAACTTTCATAGTAGTTTAGGAAATGCGGGTTTCAGCGCAGTATATACATAAAAATAGCAGTATAATATAAAAATATTGAAAAAATAATCAGATTTTCCATGAAAAAAGTAGGTAAAAGAGCAGAAAAAGTTATATGAAAAAAAGAAACTAGTAAAAATGACAGGAAAAAGTTGGATAAAGATCAAAAACTTTCATAGTAGTTAAGGAAATGCGGGTTTCAGCGCAGTATATAAATATAATATAAAAATATTGAGAAAATTATTAGATTTTCCATGAAAAAAGTAGGTAAAAGAGCAGAAAAAGTTATATGAAAAGAAGAAACTAGTAAAAATCACAGGAAAAAGTTGGTTAAAGATCAAAAACTTTCATAGTAGTTTAAGAAATGCGGGTTTCAGCGCAGTAAATATATATATAATATAAAAATATTGAGAAAATAATCAGATTTTCCATGCAAAAAGTAGGTAAAAGAGCAGAAAAAGTTATATGAAAAGAAGAAACTAGTAAAAATCACAGGAAAAAGTTGGTTAAAGATCAAAAACTTTCATAGTAGTTTAGGAAATGCGGGTTTCAGCGCAGTATATATATAAAAATAGCAGTATAATATAAAAATATTGAGAAAATAATCAGATTTTCCATGAAAAAAGTAGGTAAAAGAGCAGAAAAAGTTATATGAAAAGAAGAAACTAATAAAAATAACAGGAAAAAGTTGGCTAAAGATCAAAAACTTTCATAGAAGTTTAGGAAATGCGGGTTTCAGCGCAGTATATATATATATATATATCATATAAAAATATTGAGAAAATAATCAGATTTTCCATGAAAAATGTAAGTAAAAGAGCAGAAAAAGTTATATGAAAAGAAGAAACTAGTAAAAATCACAGGAAATAGTTGGTTAAAGATCAAAAACTTTCATAGTAGCTTAGGAAATGCGTCTTTCAGCGCAGTATATACATAAAAATAGCAGTATAATATAAAAATATGGAGAAAATAATCAGATTTTCAATGAAAAAAGTAGGTAAAAGAGCAGAAAAAGTTATATGAAAAGAAGAAACTAGTAAAAATCACAGGAAAAAGTTGGTTAAAGATCAAAAACTTTCATAGTAGTTTAGGAAATGCGGGTTTCAGCGCAGTATATATATAAAAATAGCAGTATAATATAAAAATATTGAGAAATTAATCAGATTTTCCATGAAAAATGTAGGTAAAAGAGCAGAAAAAGTTATATGAAAAGAAGAAACTAGTAAAAATCACAGGAAAAAGTTGGTTAAAGATCAAAAACTTTCATAGTAGTTTAGGAAATGCGGGTTTCAGCGCAGTATATATATAAAAATAGCAGTATAATATAAGAATATTGAGAAAATAATCAGATTTTCCATGAAAAGAGTAGGTAAAAAAGCAGAAAAAGTTATATGAAAAGAAGAAACTAGTAAAAATCACAGGAAAAAGTTGGTTAAAGATCAAAAACTTTCATAGTAGTTCAGGAAATGCGGGTTTCAGCGCAGTATATATATATATAATATAAAAATATTGAGAAAATAATAAGACTTTGAATGAAAAAAGTAGGTAAAAGAGTAGAAAAAGTTATATGAAAAGAAGAAACTAGTAAAAATCACAGGAAAAAGTTGGTTAAAGATCAAAAACTTTTATAGTAGTTCAGGAAATGCGGGTTTCAGCGCAGTATATACATAAAAATAGCAGTGTAATATAAAAATATTGAGAAAATAATCAGATTTTCCATGAAAAAAGTAGGTAAAAGAGCAGAAAAAGTTATATGAAAAGAAGAAACTAGTAAAAATCACAGGAAATAGTTGGTAAAAGATCAAAAACTTTCATAGTAGTTCAGGAAATGCGGGTTTCAGCGCACTATATATATAAAAATAGCAGTATAACATAAAAATATTGAGAAAATAATCAGATTTTCCATGAAAAATGTAGGTAAAAGAGCAGAAAAAGTTATATGAAAAGAAGAAACTAGTAAAAATCACAGGAAAAAGTTGGTTCAAGATCAAAAACTTTCATAGTAGTTCAGGAAATGCGGGTTTCAGCGCAGTATATAAATATAATATAAAAATATTGACAAAATTATAAGATTTTCCATGAAAAAAGTAGGTAAAAGAGCAGAAAAAGTTATATGAAAAGAAGAAACTAGTAAAAATCACAGGAAAAAGTTGGTTAAAGATCAAAAACTTTCATAGTAGTTTAGGTAATGCGGGTTTCAGCGCAGTATATATATATGTAATATAAAAATATTACCCTGGCCCTCTATGGGCTGTAGCGCCACCCATATATAATATAAAAATATTGAGAAAATAATCAGACTTTGAATGAAAAAAGTAGGTAAAAGAGCAGAAAAAGTTATATGAAAAGAAGAAACTAGTAAAAATGACAGGAAAAAGTTGGTTAAAGATCAAAAACTTTCATAGTAGTTTAGGAAATGCGGGTTTCAGCGCAGTATATACATAAAAATAGCAGTATAATATAAAAATATTGAGAAAATAATCAGATTTTCCATGAAAAAAGTAGGTAAAAGAGCAGGAAAAGTTATATGAAAAGAAGAAACTAGTAAAAATCACAGGAAAAAATTGGCTAAAGATCAAAAACTTTCATAGTAGCTTAGGAAATGCGGGTTTCAGCGCAGTATATATATATATAATATAAAAATATTGAGAAAATAATCAGATTTTCCATGAAAAAAGTAGGTAAAAGAGCAGAAAAAGTTATATGAAAAGAAGAAACTGGTAAAAATCACAGGAAAAAGTTGGTTAAAGATCAACAACTTTCATAGTAGTTTAGGAAATGCGGGTTTCAGCGCAGTATATAGATATAATATAAAAATATTGAGAAAATAATCAGATTTTCCATGAAAAAAGTAGGTAAAAGAGCAGAAACAGTTATATGAAAAGAAGAAACTAGTAAAAATCACAGGAAAAAGTTGGTTAAAGATCAAAAACTTTCATAGTAGTTTAGGAAATGCGGGTTTCAGCGCAGTATATGTATATGTAATATAAAAATATTGAGAAAATAATCAGATTTTCCATGAAAAAAGTAGGTAAAAGAGCAGAAAAAGTTATATGAAAAGAAGAAACTAGTAAAAATCACAGGAAAAAGTTGGTTAAAGATCAAAAACTTTCATAGTAGTTTAGGAAATGCGGGTTTCAGCGCAGTATATACATAAAAATAGCAGTATAATATAAAAATATTGAGAAAATAATCAGATTTTCCATGAAAAATGTAGGCAAAAGAGCAGAAAAAGTTATATGAAAAGAAGAAACTAGTAAAAATCACAGGAAAAAGTTGGTTAAAGATCAAAAACTTTCATAGTAGTTTAGGAAATGCGGGTTTCAGCGCAGTATATACATAAAAATAGCAGTATAATATAGAAATATTGAGAAAATAATCAGATTTTCCATGAAAAAAGTAGGTAAAAGAGCAGAAAAAGTTATATGAAAAGAAGAAACTAGTAAAAATCACAGGAAAAAGTTGGCTAAAGATCAAAAACTTTCATAGTAGTTTAGGAAATGCGGGTTTCAGCGCAGTATATATATATATATAATATAAAAATATTGAGAAAATAATCAGATTTTCCATGAAAAATGTAGGTAAAAGAACAGCAAAAGTTATATGAAAAGAAGAAACTAGTAAAAATCACAGGAAAAAGTTGGTTAAAGATCAAAAACTTTCATAGTAGTTAAGGAAATGCGGGTTTCAGCGCAGTATATAAATATAATATAAAAATATTGACAAAATTATCAGATTTTCCATGAAAAGAGTAGGTAAAAGAGCAGAAAAAGTTATATGAAAAGAAGAAACTAGTAAAAATCACAGGAAAAAGTTGGTTAAAGATCAAAAACTTTCATAGTAGTTTAGGAAATGCGGGTTTCAGCGCAGTATATACATAAAAATAGCAGTATAATATAAAAATATTGAGAAAATAATCAGATTTTCCATGAAAAATGTAGGCAAAAGAGCAGAAAAAGTTATATGAAAAGAAGAAACTAGTAAAAATCACAGGAAAAAGTTGGTTAAAGATCAAAAACTTTCATAGTAGTTTAGGAAATGCGGGTTTCAGCGCAGTATATACATAAAAATAGCAGTATAATATAGAAATATTGAGAAAATAATCAGATTTTCCATGAAAAAAGTAGGTAAAAGAGCAGAAAAAGTTATATGAAAAGAAGAAACTAGTAAAAATCACAGGAAAAAGTTGGCTAAAGATCAAAAACTTTCATAGTAGTTTAGGAAATGCGGGTTTCAGCGCAGTATATATATATATATAATATAAAAATATTGAGAAAATAATCAGATTTTCCATGAAAAATGTAGGTAAAAGAGCAGCAAAAGTTATATGAAAAGAAGAAACTAGTAAAAATCACAGGAAAAAGTTGGTTAAAGATCAAAAACTTTCATAGTAGTTAAGGAAATGCGGGTTTCAGCGCAGTATATAAATATAATATAAAAATATTGACAAAATTATCAGATTTTCCATGAAAAGAGTAGGTAAAAGAGCAGAAAAAGTTATATGAAAAGAAGAAACTAGTAAAAATCACAGGAAAAAGTTGGTTAAAGATCAAAAACTTTCATAGTAGTTAAGGAAATGCGGGTTTCAGCGCAGTATATATATGTAATATAAAAATATTGAGAAAATAATCGGACTTTGAATGAAAAAAGTAGGTAAAAGAGTAGAAAAAGTTATATGAAAAGAAGAAACTAGTAAAAATGACAGGAAAAAGTTGGTTAAAGATCAAAAACTTTCATAGTAGTTTAGGAAATGCGGGTTTCAGCGCAGTATATACATAAAAATAGCAGTATAATATAAAAATATTGAGAAAATAATCAGATTTTCCATGAAAAAAGTAGGTAAAAGAGCAGAAAAAGTTATATGAAAAGAAGAAACTAGTAAAAATCACAGGAAATAGTTGGTAAAAGATCAAAAACTTTCATAGTAGTTCAGGAAATGCGGGTTTCAGCGCACTATATATATAAAAATAGCAGTATAACATAAAAATATTGAGAAAATAATCAGATTTTCCATGAAAAATGTAGGTAAAAGAGCAGAAAAAGTTATATGAAAAGAAGAAACTAGTAAAAATCACAGGAAAAAGTTGGTTAAAGATCAAAAACTTTCATAGTAGTTTAGGAAATGCGGGTTTCAGGGCAGTATATACATAAAAATAGCAGTATAATATAAAAATATTGAGAAAATAATCAGATTTTCCATGAAAAAAGTAGGTAAAAGAGCAGAAAAAGTTATATGAAAGGAAGAAACTAGTAAAAATCACAGGAAAAAGTTGGTTCAAGATCAAAAACTTTCATAGTAGTTCAGGAAATGCGGGTTTCAGCGCAGTATATAAATATAATATAAAAATATTGACAAAATTATCAGATTTTCCATGAAAAAAGTAGGTAGAAGAGCAGAAAAAGTTATATGAAAAGAAGAAACTAGTAAAAATCACAGGAAAAAGTTGGTTAAAGATCAAAAACTTTCATAGTAGTTTAGGTAATGCGGGTTTCAGCGCAGTATATATATATGTAATATAAAAATATTACCCTGGCCCTCTATGGGCTGTAGCGCCACCCATATATAATATAAAAATATTGAGAAAATAATCAGACTTTGAATGAAAAAAGTAGGTAAAAGAGCAGAAAAAGTTATATGAAAAGAAGAAACTAGTAAAAATGACAGGAAAAAGTTGGTTAAAGATCAAAAACTTTCATAGTAGTTTAGGAAATGCGGGTTTCAGCGCAGTATATACATAAAAATAGCAGTATAATATAAAAATATTGAGAAAATAATCAGACTTTGAATGAAAAAAGTAGGTAAAAGAGCAGGAAAAGTTATATGAAAAGAAGAAACTAGTAAAAATCACAGGAAAAAGTTGGTTAAAGATCAAAAACTTTCATAGTAGCTTAGGAAATGCGGGTTTCAGCGCAGTATATATATATATAATATAAAAATATTGAGAAAATAATCAGATTTTCCATGAAAAAAGTAGGTAAAAGAGCAGAAAAAGTTATATGAAAAGAAGAAACTGGTAAAAATCACAGGAAAAAGTTGGTTAAAGATCAACAACTTTCATAGTAGTTTAGGAAATGCGGGTTTCAGCGCAGTATATAAATATCATATAAAAATATTGAGAAAATAATCAGATTTTCCATGAAAAAAGTAGGTAAAAGAGCAGAAAAAGTTATATGAAAAGAAGAAACTAGTAAAAATCACAGGAAAAAGTTGGTTAAAGATCAAAAACTTTCATAGTAGTTTAGGAAATGCGGGTTTCAGCGCAGTATATATATGTAATATAAAAATATTGAGAAAATAATCAGATTTTCCATGAAAAAAGTAGGTAAAAGAGCAGAAAAAGTTATATGAAAAGAAGAAACTAGTAAAAATCACAGGAAAAAGTTGGTTAAAGATCAAAAACTTTCATAGTAGTTTAGGAAATGCGGGTTTCAGCGCAGTATATACATAAAAATAGCAGTATAATATAAAAATATTGAGAAAATAATCAGATTTTCCATGAAAAAAGTAGGTAAAAGAGCAGAAAAAGTTATATGAAAAGAAGAAACTAGTAAAAATCACGGGAAAAAGTTGGCTAAAGATCAAAAACTTTCATAGTAGTTTAGGAAATGCGGGTTTCAGCGCAGTATATATATATATATATATAATATAAAAATATTGAGAAAATAATCAGATTTTCCATGAAAAATGTAGGTAAAAGAGCAGAAAAAGTTATATGAAAAGAAGAAACTAGTAAAAATCACAGGAAAAAGTTGGTTAAAGATCAAAAACTTTCATAGTAGTTTAGGAAATGCGGGTTTCAGCACAGTATATACATAAAAATAGCAGTATAATATAAAAATATTGAGAAAATAATCAGATTTTCCATGAAAAAAGTAGGTAAAAGAGCAGAAAAAGTTATATGAAAAGAAGAAACTAGTAAAAATCACAGGAAAAAGTTGGTTAAGGATCAAAAACTTTCATAGTAGTTTAGGAAATGCGGGTTTCAGCGCAGTATATATATATGTAATATAAAAATATTGAGAAAATAATCAGATTTTCCATGAAAAAAGAAGGTAAAAGAGCAGAACAAGTTATATGAAAAGAAGAAACTAGGAAAAATCACAGGAAAAAGTTGGTTAAAGATCAAAAACTTTCATAGTAGTTTATTAAATGCGGGTTTCAGCGCAGTATATACATAAAAATAGCAGTATAATATAAAAATATTGAGAAAATAATCAGATTTTCCATAAAAAATTTAGGTAAAAGAGCAGAAAAAGTTATATGAAAAGAAGAAACTAGTAAAAATCACAGGAAAAAGTTGGTTAAAGATCAAAAACTTTCATAGTAGTTTAGGAAATGCGGGTTTCAGCGCAGTATGTATATATGTAATATAAAAATATTGAGAAAATAATCAGACTTTGAATGAAAAAAGTAGGTAAAAGAGCAGAAAAAGTTATATGAAAAGAAGAAACTAGTAAAAATGACAGGAAAAAGTTGGTTAAAGATCAAAAACTTTCATAGTAGTTCAGGAAATGCGGGTTTCAGCGCACTATATATATAAAAATAGCAGTATAACATTAAAATATTGAGAAAATAATCAGATTTTCCATGAAAAATGTAGGTAAAAGAGCAGAAAAAGTTATATGAAAAGAAGAAACTAGTAAAAATGACAGGAAAAAGTTGGTTAAAGATCAAAAACTTTCATAGTAGTTCAGGAAATGCGGGTTTCAGCGCAGTATATACATAAAAATAGCAGTATAATATAAAAATATTGAGAAAATAATCAGACTTTGAATGAAAAAAGTAGGTAAAAGAGCAGAAAAAGTTATATGAAAAGAAGAAACTAGTAAAAATCACAGGAAAAAGTTAATTAAAGATCAAGAACTTTCATAGTAGTTTAGGAAATGCGGGTTTCAGCGCAGTATATAAATATAATATAAAAATATTGAGAAAATAATCAGATTTTCCATGAAAAAAGTAGGTAAAAGAGCAGAAAAAGTTATATGAAAAGAAGAAACTAGTAAAAATCACAGGAAAAAGTTGGTTAAAGATCAAAAACTTTCATAGTAGTTTAGGAAATGCGGGTTTCAGCGCAGTATATATATATGTAATATAAAAATATTGAGAAAATAATCAGATTTTCCATGAAAAAAGTAGGTAAAAGGGGAGAATAAGTTATATGAAAAGAAGAAACTAGTAAAAATCACAGGAAAAAGTTGGTTAAAGATCAAAAACTTTCATAGTAGTTTAGGAAATGCGGGTTTCAGCGCAGTATATACATAAAAATAGCAGTATAATATAAAAATATTGAGAAAATAATCAGATTTTCCATGAAAAATGTAGGTAAAAGAGCAGAAAAAGTTATATGAAAAGAAGAAACTAGTAAAAATCACAGGAAAAAGTTGGTTAAAGATCAAAAACTTTCATAGTAGTTTAGGAAATGCGGGTTTCAGCGCAGTATATATATATGCAATATAAAAATATTGAGAAAATAATCAGATTTTCCATTAAAAGGGTAGCTAAAAGAGCAGAAAAAGTTATATGAAAAGAAGAAACTAGTAAAAATCACAGGAAAAAGTTGGCTAAAGATCAAAAACTTTCACAGTAGTTTAGGAAATGCGGGTTTCAGCGCAGTATATATATATATATAATATAAAAATATTGAGAAAATAATCAGATTTTCCATGAAAAATGTAGGTAAAAGAGCAGCAAAAGTTATATGAAAAGAATAAACTAGTAAAAATCACAGGAAAAAGTTGGTTAAAGATCAAAAACTTTCATAGTAGTTAAGGAAATGCGGGTTTCAGCGCAGTATATACATAAAAATAGCAGTATAATATAAAAATACTGAGAAAATAATCAGATTTTCCATGAAAAAAGTAGGTAAAAGAGCAGAAAAAGTTATATGAAAAGAAGAAACTAGTAAAAATCACAGGAAAAAGTTGGTTAAAGATCAAAAACTTTCGTAGTAGTTTAGGAAATGCGGGTTTCAGCGCAGTATATACATAAAAATAGCAGTATAATATAAAAATATTGAGAAAATAATCAGATTTTCCATGAAAAATGTAGGTAAAAGAGCAGAAAAAGTTATATGAAAAGAAGAAACTAGTAAAAATCACAGGAAAAAGTTGGTTAAAGATCAAAAACTTTCATAGTAGTTTAGGAAATGCGGGTTTCAGCGCAGTATATATATATGCAATATAAAAATATTGAGAAAATAATCAGATTTTCCATGAAAAAAGTAGGTAAAAGAGCAGAAAAAGTTATATGAAAAGAAGAAACTAGTAAAAATCACAGGAAAAAGTTGGCTAAAGATCAAAAACTTTCACAGTAGTTTAGGAAATGCGGGTTTCAGCGCAGTATATATATATATATAATATAAAAATATTGAGAAAATAATCAGATTTTCCATGAAAAATGTAGGTAAAAGAGCAGAAAAAGTTATATGAAAAGAAGAAACTAGTAAAAATCACAGGAAAAAGTTGGTTAAAGATCAAAAACTTTCATAGTAGTTAAGGAAATGCGGGTTTCAGCGCAGTATATACATAAAAATAGCAGTATAATATAAAAATATTGAGAAAATAATCAGATTTTCCATGAAAAAAGTAGGTAAAAGAGCAGAAAAAGTTATATGAAAAGAAGAAACTAGTAAAAATCACAGGAAAAAGTTGGCTAAAGATCAAAAACTTTCATAGTAGTTTAGGAAATGCGGGTTTCAGCGCAGTATATATATATATATAATATAAAAATATTGAGAAAATAATCAGATTTTCCATGAAAAATGTAGGTAAAAGAGCAGCAAAAGTTATATGAAAAGAAGAAACTAGTAAAAATCACAGGAAATAGTTGGTTAAAGATCAAAAACTTTCATAGTAGTTTAGGAAATGCGGGTTTCAGCGCAGTATATACATAAAAATAGCAGTATAATATAAAAATATTGAGAAAATAATCAGATTTTCCATGAAAAATGTAGGTAAAAGAGCAGAAAAAGTAATATGAAAAGAAGAAACTAGTAAAAATGACAGGAAAAAGTTGGTTAAAGATCAAAAACTTTCATAGTAGTTTAGGAAATGCGGGTTTTAGCGCAGTATATATATATATAATATCAAAATATTGAGAAAATAATCAGATTTTCCATGAAAAAAGTAGGTAAAAGAGCACAAAAAGTTATATGAAAAGAAGAAACTAGTAAAAATCACAGGAAAAAGTTAATTAAAGATCAAGAACTTTCATAGTAGTTTAGGAAACGCGGGTTTCAGCGCAGTATATAAATATAATATAAAAATATTGAGAAAATAATCAGATTTTCCATGAAAAAAGTAGGTAAAAGAGCAGAATGTTATATGAAAAGAAGAAACAAGTAAATGCGGGTTTCAGCGCAGTATATATATATATAATATCAAAATATTGTGAAAATAATCAGATTTTCCATGAAAAAAGTAGGTAAAAGAGCAGAAAAAGTTATATGAAATGAAGAAACTAGTAAAAATCACAGGAAAAAGTTGGTTAAAGATCACAAACTTTCATAGTAGTTTAGGAAATGCGGGTTTCAGCGCAGTATATATATAAAAATAGCAGTATAATATAAAAATATTGAGAAATTAATCAGATTTTCCATGAAAAATGTAGGTAAAAGAGCAGAAAAAGTTATATGAAAAGAAGAAACTAGTAAAAATCACAGGAAAAAGTTGGTTAAAGATCAAAAACTTTCATAGTAGTTTAGGAAATGCGGGTTTCAGCGCAGTATATATATAAAAATAGCAGTATAATATAAGAATATTGAGAAAATAATCAGATTTTCCATGAAAAGAGTAGGTAAAAGAGCAGAAAAAGTTATATGAAAAGAAGAAACTAGTAAAAATCACAGGAAAAAGTTGGTTAAAGATCAAAAACTTTCATAGTAGTTTAGGAAATGCGGGTTTCAGCGCAGTATATATATAAAAATAGCAGTATAATATAAGAATATTGAGAAAATAATCAGATTTTCCATGAAAAGAGTAGGTAAAAGAGCAGAAAAAGTTATATGAAAAGAAGAAACTAGTAAAAATCACAGGAAAAAGTTGGTTAAAGATCAAAAACTTTTATAGTAGTTCAGGAAATGCGGGTTTCAGCGCAGTATATACATAAAAATAGCAGTGTAATATAAAAATATTGAGAAAATAATCAGATTTTCCATGAAAAAAGTAGGTAAAAGAGCAGAAAAAGTTATATGAAAAGAAGAAACTAGTAAAAATCACAGGAAATAGTTGGTAAAAGATCAAAAACTTTCATAGTAGTTCAGGAAATGCGGGTTTCAGCGCACTATATATATAAAAATAGCAGTATAACATAAAAATATTGAGAAAATAATCAGATTTTCCATGAAAAATGTAGGTAAAAGAGCAGAAAAAGTTATATGAAAAGAAGAAACTAGTAAAAATCACAGGAAAAAGTTGGTTCAAGATCAAAAACTTTCATATTAGTTCAGGAAATGCGGGTTTCAGCGCAGTATATAAATATAATATAAAAATATTGACAAAATTATAAGATTTTCCATGAAAAAAGTAGGTAAAAGAGCAGAAAAAGTTATATGAAAAGAAGAAACTAGTAAAAATCACAGGAAAAAGTTGGTTAAAGATCAAAAACTTTCATAGTAGTTTAGGTAATGCGGGTTTCAGCGCAGTATATATATATGTAATATAAAAATATTACCCTGGCCCTCTATGGGCTGTAGCGCCACCCATATATAATATAAAAATATTGAGAAAATAATCAGATTTTCCATGAAAAAAGTAGGTAAAAGAGCAGAAAAAGTTATATGAAAAGAAGAAACTAGTAAAAATCACAGGAAATAGTTGGTAAAAGATCAAAAACTTTCATAGTAGTTCAGGAAATGCGGGTTTCAGCGCACTATATATATAAAAATAGCAGTATAACATAAAAATATTGAGAAAATAATCAGATTTTCCATGAAAAATGTAGGTAAAAGAGCAGAAAAAGTTATATGAAAAGAAGAAACTAGTAAAAATCACAGGAAAAAGTTGGTTCAAGATCAAAAACTTTCATAGTAGTTCAGGAAATGCGGGTTTCAGCGCAGTATATAAATATAATATAAAAATATTGACAAAATTATAAGATTTTCCATGAAAAAAGTAGGTAAAAGAGCAGAAAAAGTTATATGAAAAGAAGAAACTAGTAAAAATCACAGGAAAAAGTTGGTTAAAGATCAAAAACTTTCATAGTAGTTTAGGTAATGCGGGTTTCAGCGCAGTATATATATATGTAATATAAAAATATTACCCTGGCCCTCTATGGGCTGTAGCACCACCCATATATAATATAAAAATATTGAGAAAATAATCAGACTTTAAATGAAAAAAGTAGGTAAAAGAGCAGAAAAAGTTATATGAAAAGAAGAAACTAGTAAAAATGACAGGAAAAAGTTGGTTAAAGATCAAAAACTTTCATAGTAGTTTAGGAAATGCGGGTTTCAGCGCAGTATATACATAAAAATAGCAGTATAATATAAAAATTTTGAGAAAATAATCAGATTTTCCATGAAAAAAGTAGGTAAAAGAGCAGGAAAAGTTATATGAAAAGAAGAAACTAGTAAAAATCACAGGAAAAAGTTGGTTAAAGATCAAAAACTTTCATAGTAGCTTAGGAAATGCGGGTTTCAGCGCAGTATATATATATATAATATAAAAATATTGAGAAAATAATCAGATTTTCCATGAAAAAAGTAGGTAAAAGAGCAGAAAAAGTTATATGAAAAGAAGAAACTGGTAAAAATCACAGGAAAAAGTTGGTTAAAGATCAACAACTTTCATAGTAGTTTAGGAAATGCGGGTTTCAGCGCAGTATATAAATATAATATAAAAATATTGAGAAAATAATCAGATTTTCCATGAAAAAAGTAGGTAAAAGAGCAGAAACAGTTATATGAAAAGAAGAAACTAGTAAAAATCACAGGAAAAAGTTGGTTAAAGATCAAAAACTTTCATAGTAGTTTAGGAAATGCGGGTTTCAGCGCAGTATATGTATATGTAATATAAAAATATTGAGAAAATAATCAGATTTTCCATGAAAAAAGTAGGTAAAAGAGCAGAAAAAGTTATATGAAAAGAAGAAACTAGTAAAAATCACTGGAAAAAGCTGGTTAAAGATCAAAAACTTTCATAGTAGTTTAGGAAATGCGGGTTTCAGCGCAGTATATACATAAAAATAGCAGTATAATATAAAAATATTGAGAAAATAATCAGATTTTCCATGAAAAATGTAGGCAAAAGAGCAGAAAAAGTTATATGAAAAGAAGAAACTAGTAAAAATCACAGGAAAAAGTTGGTTAAAGATCAAAAACTTTCATAGTAGTTTAGGAAATGCGGGTTTCAGCGCAGGTAGGTAGGTAAAAGAGCAGAAAAAGTTATATGAAAAGAAGAAACTAGTAAAAATCACAGGAAATAGTTGGTAAAAGATCAAAAACTTTCATAGTAGTTCAGGAAATGCGGGTTTCAGCGCACTATATATATAAAAATAGCAGTATAACATAAAAATATTGAGAAAATAATCAGATTTTCCATGAAAAATGTAGGTAAAAGAGCAGAAAAAGTTATATGAAAAGAAGAAACTAGTAAAAATCACAGGAAAAAGTTGGTTCAAGATCAAAAACTTTCATAGTAGTTCAGGAAATGCGGGTTTCAGCGCAGTATATAAATATAATATAAAAATATTGACAAAATTATAAGATTTTCCATGAAAAAAGTAGGTAAAAGAGCAGAAAAAGTTATATGAAAAGAAGAAACTAGTAAAAATCACAGGAAAAAGTTGGTTAAAGATCAAAAACTTTCATAGTAGTTTAGGTAATGCGGGTTTCAGCGCAGTATATATATATGTAATATAAAAATATTACCCTGGCCCTCTATGGGCTGTAGCACCACCCATATATAATATAAAAATATTGAGAAAATAATCAGACTTTAAATGAAAAAAGTAGGTAAAAGAGCAGAAAAAGTTATATGAAAAGAAGAAACTAGTAAAAATGACAGGAAAAAGTTGGTTAAAGATCAAAAACTTTCATAGTAGTTTAGGAAATGCGGGTTTCAGCGCAGTATATACATAAAAATAGCAGTATAATATACAAATTTTGAGAAAATAATCAGATTTTCCATGAAAAAAGTAGGTAAAAGAGCAGGAAAAGTTATATGAAAAGAAGAAACTAGTAAAAATCACAGGAAAAAGTTGGTTAAAGATCAAAAACTTTCATAGTAGCTTAGGAAATGCGGGTTTCAGCGCAGTATATATATATATAATATAAAAATATTGAGAAAATAATCAGATTTTCCATGAAAAAAGTAGGTAAAAGAGCAGAAAAAGTTATATGAAAAGAAGAAACTGGTAAAAATCACAGGAAAAAGTTGGTTAAAGATCAACAACTTTCATAGTAGTTTAGGAAATGCGGGTTTCAGCGCAGTATATAAATATAATATAAAAATATTGAGAAAATAATCAGATTTTCCATGAAAAAAGTAGGTAAAAGAGCAGAAACAGTTATATGAAAAGAAGAAACTAGTAAAAATCACAGGAAAAAGTTGGTTAAAGATCAAAAACTTTCATAGTAGTTTAGGAAATGCGGGTTTCAGCGCAGTATATGTATATGTAATATAAAAATATTGAGAAAATAATCAGATTTTCCATGAAAAAAGTAGGTAAAAGAGCAGAAAAAGTTATATGAAAAGAAGAAACTAGTAAAAATCACTGGAAAAAGCTGGTTAAAGATCAAAAACTTTCATAGTAGTTTAGGAAATGCGGGTTTCAGCGCAGTATATACATAAAAATAGCAGTATAATATAAAAATATTGAGAAAATAATCAGATTTTCCATGAAAAATGTAGGCAAAAGAGCAGAAAAAGTTATATGAAAAGAAGAAACTAGTAAAAATCACAGGAAAAAGTTGGTTAAAGATCAAAAACTTTCATAGTAGTTTAGGAAATGCGGGTTTCAGCGCAGTATATACATAAAAATAGCAGTATAATATAGAAATATTGAGAAAATAATCAGATTTTCCATGAAAAATGTAGGTAAAAGAGCAGCAAAAGTTATATGAAAAGAAGAAACTAGTAAAAATCACAGGAAAAAGTTGGTTAAAGATCAAAAACTTTCATAGTAGTTTAGGTAATGCGGGTTTCAGCGCAGTATATATATATGTAATATAAAAATATTACCCTGGCCCTCTATGGGCTGTAGCGCCACCCATATATAATATAAAAATATTGAGAAAATAATCAGACTTTGAATGAAAAAAGTAGGTAAAAGAGCAGAAAAAGTTATATGAAAAGAAGAAACTAGTAAAAATGACAGGAAAAAGTTGGTTAAAGATCAAAAACTTTCATAGTAGTTTAGGAAATGCGGGTTTCAGCGCAGTATATACATAAAAATAGCAGTATAATATAAAAATATTGAGAAAATAATCAGACTTTGAATGAAAAAAGTAGGTAAAAGAGCAGGAAAAGTTATATGAAAAGAAGAAACTAGTAAAAATCACAGGAAAAAAATGGTTAAAGATCAAAAACTTTCATAGTAGCTTAGGAAATGCGGGTTTCAGCGCAGTATATATATATATAATATAAAAATATTGAGAAAATAATCAGATTTTCCATGAAAAAAGTAGGTAAAAGAGCAGAAAAAGTTATATGAAAAGAAGAAACTGGTAAAAATCACAGGAAAAAGTTGGTTAAAGATCAACAACTTTCATAGTAGTTTATTTAAATGCGGGTTTCAGCGCAGTATATAAATATAATATAAAAATATTGAGAAAATAATCATATTTTCCATGAAAAAAGTAGGTAAAAGAGCAGAAAAAGTTATATGAAAAGAAGAAACTAGTAAAAATCACAGGAAAAAGTTGGTTAAAGATCAAAAACTTTCATAGTAGTTTAGGAAATGCGGGTTTCAGCGCAGTATATATATGTAATATAAAAATATTGAGAAAATAATCAGATTTTCCATGAAAAATGTAGGCAAAAGAGCAGAAAAAGTTATATGAAAAGAAGAAACTAGTAAAAATCACAGGAAAAAGTTGGTTAAAGATCAAAAACTTTCATAGTAGTTTAGGAAATGCGGGTTTCAGCGCAGTATATACATAAAAATAGCAGTATAATATAGAAATATTGAGAAAATAATCAGATTTTCCATGAAAAATGTAGGTAAAAGAGCAGCAAAAGTTATATGAAAAGAAGAAACTAGTAAAAATCACAGGAAAAAGTTGGTTAAAGATCAAAAACTTTCATAGTAGTTTAGGTAATGCGGGTTTCAGCGCAGTATATATATATGTAATATAAAAATATTACCCTGGCCCTCTATGGGCTGTAGCGCCACCCATATATAATATAAAAATATTGAGAAAATAATCAGACTTTGAATGAAAAAAGTAGGTAAAAGAGCAGAAAAAGTTATATGAAAAGAAGAAACTAGTAAAAATGACAGGAAAAAGTTGGTTAAAGATCAAAAACTTTCATAGTAGTTTAGGAAATGCGGGTTTCAGCGCAGTATATACATAAAAATAGCAGTATAATATAAAAATATTGAGAAAATAATCAGACTTTGAATGAAAAAAGTAGGTAAAAGAGCAGGAAAAGTTATATGAAAAGAAGAAACTAGTAAAAATCACAGGAAAAAAATGGTTAAAGATCAAAAACTTTCATAGTAGCTTAGGAAATGCGGGTTTCAGCGCAGTATATATATATATAATATAAAAATATTGAGAAAATAATCAGATTTTCCATGAAAAAAGTAGGTAAAAGAGCAGAAAAAGTTATATGAAAAGAAGAAACTGGTAAAAATCACAGGAAAAAGTTGGTTAAAGATCAACAACTTTCATAGTAGTTTATTTAAATGCGGGTTTCAGCGCAGTATATAAATATAATATAAAAATATTGAGAAAATAATCATATTTTCCATGAAAAAAGTAGGTAAAAGAGCAGAAAAAGTTATATGAAAAGAAGAAACTAGTAAAAATCACAGGAAAAAGTTGGTTAAAGATCAAAAACTTTCATAGTAGTTTAGGAAATGCGGGTTTCAGCGCAGTATATATATGTAATATAAAAATATTGAGAAAATAATCAGATTTTCCATGAAAAATGTAGGTAAAAGAGCAGAAAAAGTTATATGAAAAGAAGAAACTAGTAAAAATCACAGGAAAAAGTTGGTTAAAGATCAAAAACTTTCATAGTAGTTTAGGAAATGCGGGTTTCAGCGCAGTATATACATAAAAATAGCAGTATAATATAAAAATATTGAGAAAATAATCAGATTTTCCATGAAAAAAGTAGGTAAAAGAGCAGAAAAAGTTATATGAAAAGAAGAAACTAGTAAAAATCACGGGAAAAAGTTGGTTAAAGATCAAAAACTTTCATAGTAGTTTAGGAAATGCGGGTTTCAGCGCAGTATATATATATATATATATAATATAAAAATATTGAGAAAATAATCAGATTTTCCATGAAAAATGTAGGTAAAAGAGCAGCAAAAGTTATATGAAAAGAAGAAACTAGTAAAAATCACAGGAAAAAGTTGGTTAAAGATCAAAAACTTTCATAGTAGTTTAGGAAATGCGGGTTTCAGCACAGTATATACATAAAAATAGCAGTATAATATAAAAATATTGAGAAAATAATCAGATTTTCCATGAAAAAAGTAGGTAAAAGAGCAGAAAAAGTTATATGAAAAGAAGAAACTAGTAAAAATCACAGGAAAAAGTTGGTTAAAGATCAAAAACTTTCATAGTAGTTTAGGAAATGCGGGTTTCAGCGCAGTATATATATATGTAATATAAAAATATTGAGAAAATAATCAGATTTTCCATGAAAAAAGAAGGTAAAAGAGCAGAACAAGTTATATGAAAAGAAGAAACTAGGAAAAATCACAGGAAAAAGTTGGTTAAAGATCAAAAACTTTCATAGTAGTTTATTAAATGCGGGTTTCAGCGCAGTATATACATAAAAATAGCAGTATAATATAAAAATATTGAGAAAATAATCAGATTTTCCATAAAAAATGTAGGTAAAAGAGCAGAAAAAGTTATATGAAAAGAAGAAACTAGTAAAAATCACAGGAAAAAGTTGGTTAAAGATCAAAAACTTTCATAGTAGTTTAGGAAATGCGGGTTTCAGCGCAGTATGTATATATGTAATATAAAAATATTGAGAAAATAATCAGACTTTGAATGAAAAAAGTAGGTAAAAGAGCAGAAAAAGTTATATGAAAAGAAGAAACTAGTAAAAATGACAGGAAAAAGTTGGTTAAAGATCAAAAACTTTCATAGTAGTTCAGGAAATGCGGGTTTCAGCGCACTATATATATAAAAATAGCAGTATAACATTAAAATATTGAGAAAATAATCAGATTTTCCATGAAAAATGTAGGTAAAAGAGCAGAAAAAGTTATATGAAAAGAAGAAACTAGTAAAAATGACAGGAAAAAGTTGGTTAAAGATCAAAAACTTTCATAGTAGTTCAGGAAATGCGGGTTTCAGCGCAGTATATACATAAAAATAGCAGTATAATATAAAAATATTGAGAAAATAATCAGACTTTGAATGAAAAAAGTAGGTAAAAGAGCAGAAAAAGTTATATGAAAAGAAGAAACTAGTAAAAATCACAGGAAAAAGTTAATTAAAGATCAAGAACTTTCATAGTAGTTTAGGAAATGCGGGTTTCAGCGCAGTATATAAATTTAATATAAAAATATTGAGAAAATAATCAGATTTTCCATGAAAAAAGTAGGTAAAAGAGCAGAAAAAGTTATATGAAAAGAAGAAACTAGTAAAAATCACAGGAAAAAGTTGGTTAAAGATCAAAAACTTTCATAGTAGTTTAGGAAATGCGGGTTTCAGCGCAGTATATATATATGTAATATAAAAATATTGAGAAAATAATCAGATTTTCCATGAAAAAAGTAGGTAAAAGGGGAGAATAAGTTATATGAAAAGAAGAAACTAGTAAAAATCACAGGAAAAAGTTGGTTAAAGATCAACAACTTTCATAGTAGTTTAGGAAATGCGGGTTTCAGCGCAGTATATACATAAAAATAGCAGTATAATATAAAAATATTGAGAAAATAATCAGATTTTCCATGAAAAATGTAGGTAAAAGAGCAGAAAAAGTTATATGAAAAGAAGAAACTAGTAAAAATCACAGGAAAACGTTGGTTAAAGATCAAAAACTTTCATAGTAGTTTAGGAAATGCGGGTTTCAGCGCAGTATATATATATGCAATATAAAAATATTGAGAAAATAATCAGATTTTCCATGAAAAGAGTAGCTAAAAGAGCAGAAAAAGTTATATGAAAAGAAGAAACTAGTAAAAATCACAGGAAAATGTTGGCTAAAGATCAAAAACTTTCACAGTAGTTTAGGAAATGCGGGTTTCAGCGCAGTATATATATATATATAATATAAAAATATTGAGAAAATAATCAGATTTTCCATGAAAAATGTAGGTAAAAGAGCAGCAAAAGTTATATGAAAAGAAGAAACTAGTAAAAATCACAGGAAAAAGTTGGTTAAAGATCAAAAACTTTCATAGTAGTTAAGGAAATGCGGGTTTCAGCGCAGTATATACATAAAAATAGCAGTATAATATAAAAATATTGAGAAAATAATCAGATTTTCCATGAAAAAAGTAGGTAAAAGAGCAGAAAAAGTTATATGAAAAGAAGAAACTAGTAAAAATCACAGGAAAACGTTGGTTAAAGATCAAAAACTTTCACAGTAGTTTAGGAAATGCGGGTTTCAGCGCAGTATATATATGTGTAATATAAAAATATTGAGAAAATAATCAGATTTTCCATGAAAAAAAGTAGGTAAAAGAGCAGAAAAAGTTATATGAAAAGAAGAAACTAGTAAAAATCACAGGAAAAAGTTGGTTAAAGATCAAAAACTTTCATAGTAGTTAAGGAAATGCGGGTTTCAGCACAGTATATAAATATAATATAAAAATATTGAGAAAATTATCAGATTTTCCATGAAAAAAGTAGGTAAAAGAGCAGAAAAAGTTATATGAAAAGAAGAAACTAGTAAAAATCACAGGAAAAAGTTGGTTAAAGATCAAAAACTTTCATAGTAGTTTAGGAAATGCGGGTTTCAGCGCAGTATATATATATGCAATATAAAAATATTGAGAAAATAATCAGATTTTCCATGAAAAGAGTAGCTAAAAGAGCAGAAAAAGTTATATGAAAAGAAGAAACTAGTAAAAATCACAGGAAAATGTTGGCTAAAGATCAAAAACTTTCACAGTAGTTTAGGAAATGCGGGTTTCAGCGCAGTATATATATATATATAATATAAAAATATTGAGAAAATAATCAGATTTTCCATGAAAAAAGTAGGTAAAAGAGCAGAAAAAGTTATATGAAAAGAAGAAACTGGTAAAAATCACAGGAAAAAGTTGGTTAAAGATCAACAACTTTCATAGTAGTTTATTTAAATGCGGGTTTCAGCGCAGTATATAAATATAATATAAAAATATTGAGAAAATAATCATATTTTCCATGAAAAAAGTAGGTAAAAGAGCAGAAAAAGTTATATGAAAAGAAGAAACTAGTAAAAATCACAGGAAAAAGTTGGTTAAAGATCAAAAACTTTCATAGTAGTTTAGGAAATGCGGGTTTCAGCGCAGTATATATATGTAATATAAAAATATTGAGAAAATAATCAGATTTTCCATGAAAAAAGTAGGTAAAAGAGCAGAAAAAGTTATATGAAAAGAAGAAACTAGTAAAAATCACAGGAAAAAGTTTGTTAAAGATCAAAAGCTTTCATAGTAGTTTAGGAAATGCGGGTTTCAGCGCAGTATATACATAAAAATAGCAGTATAATATAAAAATATTGAGAAAATAATCAGATTTTCCATGAAAAAAGTAGGTAAAAGAGCAGAAAAAGTTATATGAAAAGAAGAAACTAGTAAAAATCACGGGAAAAAGTTGGCTAAAGATCAAAAACTTTCATAGTAGTTTAGGAAATGCGGGTTTCAGCGCAGTATATATATATATATATAATATAAAAATATTGAGAAAATAATCAGATTTTCCATGAAAAATGTAGGTAAAAGAGCAGAAAAAGTTATATGAAAAGAAGAAACTAGTAAAAATCACAGGAAAACGTTGGTTAAAGATCAAAAACTTTCATAGTAGTTTAGGAAATGCGGGTTTCAGCGCAGTATATATATATGCAATATAAAAATATTGAGAAAATAATCAGATTTTCCATGAAAAGAGTAGCTAAAAGAGCAGAAAAAGTTATATGAAAAGAAGAAACTAGTAAAAATCACAGGAAAATGTTGGCTAAAGATCAAAAACTTTCACAGTAGTTTAGGAAATGCGGGTTTCAGCGCAGTATATATATATATATAATATAAAAATATTGAGAAAATAATCAGATTTTCCATGAAAAATGTAGGTAAAAGAGCAGCAAAAGTTATATGAAAAGAAGAAACTAGTAAAAATCACAGGAAAAAGTTGGTTAAAGATCAAAAACTTTCATAGTAGTTAAGGAAATGCGGGTTTCAGCGCAGTATATACATAAAAATAGCAGTATAATATAAAAATATTGAGAAAATAATCAGATTTTCCATGAAAAAAGTAGGTAAAAGAGCAGAAAAAGTTATATGAAAAGAAGAAACTAGTAAAAATCACAGGAAAAAGTTGGTTAAAGATCAAAAACTTTCATTGTAGTTTAGGAAATGCGGGTTTCAGCGCAGTATATACATAAAAATAGCAGTATAATATAAAAATATTGAGAAAATAATCAGATTTTCCATGGAAAATGTAGGTAAAAGAGCAGAAAAAGTTATATGAAAAGAAGAAACTAGTAAAAATCACAGGAAAAAGTTGGTTAAAGATCAAAAACTTTCATAGTAGTTTAGGAAATGCGGGTTTCAGCGCAGTATATATATATGTAATATAAAAATATTGAGAAAATAATCAGATTTTCCATGAAAAAAGTAGGTAAAAGAGCAGAAAAAGTTATATGAAAAGAAGAAACTAGTAAAAATCACAGGAAAAAGTTGGCTAAAGATCAAAAACTTTCACAGTAGTTTAGGAAATGCGGGTTTCAGCGCAGTATATATATATATATAATATAAAAATATTGAGAAAATAATCAGATTTTCCATGAAAAATGTAGGTAAAAGAGCAGCAAAAGTTATATGAAAAGAAGAAACTAGTAAAAATCACAGGAAAAAGTTGGTTAAAGATCAAAAACTTTCATAGTAGTTAAGGAAATGCGGGTTTCAGCGCAGTATATACATAAAAATAGCAGTATAATATAAAAATATTGAGAAAATAATCAGATTTTCCATGAAAAAAGTAGGTAAAAGAGCAGAAAAAGTTATATGAAAAGAAGAAACTAGTAAAAATCACAGGAAAAAGTTGGTTAAAGATCAAAAACTTTCATAGTAGTTTAGGAGATGCGGGTTTCAGCGCAGTATATACATAAAAATAGCAGTATAATATAAAAATATTGAGAAAATAATCAGATTTTCCATGAAAAATGTAGGTAACAGAGCAGAAAAAGTTATATGAAAAGAAGAAACTAGTAAAAATCACAGGAAAAAGTTGGCTAAAGATCAAAAACTTTCATAGTAGTTTAGGAAATGCGGGTTTCAGCGCAGTATATATATATATATAATATAAAAATATTGAGAAAATAATCAGATTTTCCATGAAAAATGTAGGTAAAAGAGCAGCAAAAGTTATATGAAAAGAAGAAACTAGTAAAAATCACAGGAAATAGTTGGTTAAAGATCAAAAACGTTCATAGTAGTTTAGGAAATGCGGGTTTTGAGCGCAGTATATACATAAAAATAGCAGTATAATATAAAAATATTGAGAAAATAATCAGATTTTCCATGAAAAAAGTAGGTAAAAGAGCAGAAAAAGTTATATGAAAAGAAGAAACAAGTAAATGCGGGTTTCAGCGCAGTATATATATATATAATATCAAAATATTGTGAAAATAATCAGATTTTCCATGAAAAAAGTAGGTAAAAGAGCAGAAAAAGTTATATGAAATGAAGAAACTAGTAAAAATCACAGGAAAAAGTTGGTTAAAGATCACAAACTTTCATAGTAGTTTAGGAAATGCGGGTTTCAGCGCAGTATATATATATGTAATATAAAAATATTGAGAAAATAATCAGACTTTGAATGAAAAAAGTAGGTAAAAGAGCAGAAAAAGTTATATGAAAAGAAGAAACTAGTAAAAATCACAGGAAAAAGTTGGTTAAAGATCAAAAACTTTCATAGTAGTTTAGGAAATGCGGGTTTCAGCGCAGTATATATATATATATATAATATCAAAATATTGAGAAAATAATCAGATTTTCCATGAAAAAAGTAGGTAAAAGAGCAGACAAAGTTATATGAAATGAAGAAACTAGTAAAAATCACAGGAAAAAGTTGGTTAAAGATCAAAAACTTTCATAGTAGTTTAGGAAATGCGGGTTTCAGCGCAGTATATATACATGTAATATAAAAATATTGAGAAAATAATCAGATTTTCCATGAAAAATGTAGGTAAAAGAGCAGAAAAAGTTATATGAAAAGAAGAAACTAGTAAAAATCACAGGAAAAAGTTGGTTAAAGATCAAAAACTTTCATAGTAGTTTAGGAAATGCGGGTTTCAGCGCAGTATATATATATATAATATCAAAATATTGAGAAAATAATCAGATTTTCCATGAAAATAGTAGGTAAAAGAGCAGAAAAAGTTATATGAAAAGAAGAAACTAGTAAAAATCACAGGAAAAAATTGGCTAAAGATCAAAAACTTTCATAGTAGTTTAGGAAATGCGGGTTTCAGCGCAGTATATATATATATATAATATAAAAATATTGAGAAAATAATCAGATTTTCCATGAAAAATGTAGGTAAAAGAGCAGCAAAAGTTATATGAAAAGAAGAAACTAGTAAAAATCACAGGAAATAGTTGGTTAAAGATCAAAAACTTTCATAGTAGTTTAGGAAATGCGGGTTTCAGCGCAGTATATACATAAAAACAGCAGTATAATATAAAAATATTGAGAAAATAATCAGATTTTCCATGAAAAATGTAGGTAAAAGAGCAGAAAAAGTAATATGAAAAGAAGAAACTAGTAAAAATGACAGGAAAAAGTTGGTTAAAGATCAAAAACTTTCATAGTAGTTTAGGAAATGCGGGTTTCAGCGCAGTATATACATAAAAATAGCGGTATTATATAAAAATATTGAGAAAATAATCAGACTTTGAATGAAAAAAATAGGTAAAAGAGCAGAAAAAGTTATATGAAAAGAAGAAACTAGTAAAAATCACAGGAAAAAGTTGGTTAAAGATCAAAAACTTTCATAGTAGTTTAGGAAATGCGGGTTTCAGCGCAGTATATATATATATAATATCAAAATATTGAGAAAATAATCAGATTTTCCATGAAAAAAGTAGGTAAAAGAGCAGAAAAAGTTATATGAAATGAAGAAACTAGTAAAAATCACAGGAAAAAGTTGGTTAAAGATCAAAAACTTTCATAGTAGTTTAGGAAATGCGGGTTTCAGCGCAGTATATATATATGTAATATAAAAATATTGAGAAAATAATCAGATTTTCCATGAAAAATGTAGGTAAAAGAGCAGAAAAAGTTATATGAAAAGAAGAAACTAGTAAAAATCACAGGAAAAAGTTGGTTAAAGATCAAAAACTTTCATAGTAGTTTAGGAAATGCGGGTTTCAGGGCAGTATATATATATATAATATCAAAATATTGAGAAAATAATCAGATTTTCCATGAAAAAAGTAAGTAAAAGAGCAGAAAAAGTTATATGAAATGAAGAAACTAGTAAAAATCACAGGAAAAAGTTGGTTAAAGATCAAAAACTTTCATAGTAGTTTAGGAAATGCGGGTTTCAGCGCAGTATGTATATATGTAATATAAAAATATTGAGAAAATAATCAGACTTTGAATGAAAAAAGTAGGTAAAAGAGCAGAAAAAGTTATATGAAAAGAAGAAACTAGTAGACATGACAGAAAAAGTTGGTTAAAGATCAAAAACTTTCATAGTAGTTCAGGAAATGCGGGTTTCAGCGCACTATATATATAAAAATAGCAGTATAACATTAAAATATTGAGAAAATAATCAGATTTTCCATGAAAAATGTAGGTAAAAGAGCAGAAAAAGTTATATGAAAAGAAGAAACTAGTAAAAATGACAGGAAAAAGTTGGTTAAAGATCAAAAACTTTCATAGTAGTTTAGGAAATGCGGGTTTCAGCGCAGTATATACATAAAATTAGCAGTATAATATAAAAATATTGAGAAAATAATCAGATTTTCCATGAAAAAAGTAGGTAAAAGAGCAGAAAAAGTTATATGAAAAGAAGAAACTAGTAAAAATCACAAGAAAAAGTTGCTTAAAAATCAAAAACTTTCATAGTAGTTTAGGAAATGCGGGTTTCAGCGCAGTATATACATAAAAATAGCAATATAATATAAAAATATTGAGAAAATAATCAGATTTTCCATGAAAAATGTAGGTAAAAGAGCAGAAAAAGTTATATGAAAAGAAGAAACTAGTAAAAATCACAGGAAAAAGTTGGTTAAAGATCAAAAACTTTCATAGTAGTTTAGGAAATGCGGGTTTCAGCGCAGTATATATATATATATGTTATATAAAAATATTGAGAAAATAATCAGATTTTCCAAGAAAAATGTAGGTAAAAGAGCAGAAAAAGTAATATGAAAAGAAGAAACTAGTAAAAATGACAGGAAAAAGTTGGTTAAAGATCAAAAACTTTCATAGTAGTTCAGGAAATGCGGGTTTCAGCGCAGTATATACATAAAAATAGCAGTATTATATAAAAACATTGAGAAAATAATCAGACTTTGAATGAAAAAAGTAGGTAACAGAGCAGAAAAAGTTATATGAAAAGAAGAAACTAGTAAAAATCACAGGAAAAAGTTGGTTAAAGATCAAAAACTTTCATAGTAGTTTAGGAAATGCGGGTTTCAGCGCAGTATATATATATATAATATAAAAATATTGAGAAAATAATCAGATTTTCCATGAAAAAAGTAGGTAAAAGAGCAGAAAAAGTTATATGAAAAGAAGAAACTAGTAAAAATCACAGGAAAAAGTTGGTTAAAGATCAAAAACTTTCATAGTAGTTTAGGAAATGCGGGTTTCAGCGCTATATATATATATGTAATATAAAAATATTGAGAAAATTATCAGATTTTCCATGAAAAAAGTAGGTAAAAGAGCAGAAAAAGTTATATGAAAAGAAGAAACTAGTAAAAATCACAGGAAAAAGTTGGTTAAAGATCAACAATTTTCATAGTAGTTTAGGAAATGCGGGTTTCAGCGCAGTATATACATAAAAATAGCAGTATAATATAAAAATATTGAGAAAATAATCAGATTTTCCATGAAAAATGTAGGTAAAAGAGCAGAAAAAGTTATATGAAAAGAAGAAACTAGTAAGAATCACAGGAAAAAGTTGGTTAAAGATCAAAAACTTTCATAGTAGTTTAGGAAATGCGGGTTTCAGCGCAGTATATATATATGTAATATAAAAATATTGAGAAAATAATCAGATTTTCCATGAAAAAAGTAGGTAAAAGAGCAGAAAAAGTTATAAGAAAAGAAGAAACTAGTAAGAATCACAGGAAAAAGTTGGTTAAAGATCAAAAACTTTCATAGTAGTTTAGGAAATGCGGGTTTCAGCGCAGTATATATATCTATATATATATATATATATAATATAAAAATATTGAGAAAATAATCAGATTTTCCATGAAAAAAGTAGGTAAAAGAGCAGAAAAAGTTATATGAAAAGAAGAAACTAGTAAAAATCACAGGAAAAAGTTGGTTAAAGATCAAAAACTTTCATAGTAGTTTAGGAAATGCGGGTTTCAGCGCAGTATATACATAAAAATAGCAGTATAATATAAAAATATTGAGAAAATAATCAGATTTTCTATGAAAAAAGTAGGTAAAAGAGCAGAAAAAGTTATATGAAAAGAAGAAACTAGTAAAAATCACAGGAAAAGTTGGTTAAAGATCAAAAACTTTCATAGTAGTTTAGGAAATGCGGGTTTCAGCGCAGTATATATATATGTAATATAAAATTATTGAGAAAATAATCAGATTTTCCATGAAAAAAGAAGGTAAAAGAGCAGAAAAAGTTAAATGAAAAGAAGAAACTAGTAAAAATCACAGGAAAAAGTTGGTTAAAGATCAAAAACTTTCATAGTAGTTTAGGAAATGCGGGTTTCAGCGCAGTATATATATATATATAATATAAAAATATTGAGAAAATAATCAGATTTTCCATGAAAAATGTAGGTAAAAGAGCAGAAAAAGTTATATGAAAAGAAGAAACTAGTAAGAATCACAGGAAAAAGTTGGTTAAAAATCAAAAACTTTCATAGTAGTTTAGGAAATGCGGGTTTCAGCGCAGTATATATATATGTAATATAAAAATATTGAGAAAATAATCAGATTTTCCATGAAAAAAGTAGGTAAAAGAGCAGAAAAAGTTATAAGAAAAGAAGAAACTAGTAAAAATCACAGGAAAAAGTTGGTTAAAGATCAAAAACTTTCATAGTAGTTTAGGAAATGCGGGTTTCAGCGCAGTATATACATATATATATATATATATATATATATAATATAAAAATATTGAGAAAATAATCAGATTTTCCATGAAAAAAGTAGGTAAAAGAGCAGAAAAAGTTATATGAAAAGAAGAAACTAGTAAAAATCACAGGAAAAAGTTGGTTAAAGATCAAAAACTTTCATAGTAGTTTAGGAAATGCGGGTTTCAGCGCAGTATATACATAAAAATAGCAGTATATAATATAAAAATATTGAGAAAATAATCAGATTTTCTATGAAAAAAGTAGGTAAAAGAGCAGAAAAAGTTATATGAAAAGAAGAAACTAGTAAAAATCACAGGAAAAGTTGGTTAAAGATCAAAAACTTTCATAGTAGTTTAGGAAATGCGGGTTTCAGCGCAGTATATATATATGTAATATAAAAATATTGAGAAAATAATCAGATTTTTCATGAAAAAAGAAGGTAAAAGAGCAGAAAAAGTTAAATGAAAAGAAGAAACTAGTAAAAATCACAGGAAAAAGTTGGTTAAAGATCAAAAACTTTCATAGTAGTTTAGGAAATGCGGGTTTCAGCGCAGTATATACATAAAAATAGCAATATAATATAAAAATATTGAGAAAATAATCAGATTTTCCATGAAAAATGTAGGTAAAAGAGCAGAAAAAGTTATATGAAAAGAAGAAACTAGTAAAAATCACAGGAAAAAGTTGGTTAAAGATCAAAAACTTTCATAGTAGTTTAGGAAATGCGGGTTTCAGCGCAGTATATATATATATGTTATATAAAAATATTGAGAAAATAATCAGATTTTCCAAGAAAAATGTAGGTAAAAGAGCAGAAAAAGTAATATGAAAAGAAGAAACTAGTAAAAATGACAGGAAAAAGTTGGTTAAAGATCAAAAACTTTCATAGTAGTTCAGGAAATGCGGGTTTCAGCGCAGTATATACATAAAAATAGCAGTATTATATAAAAACATTGAGAAAATAATCAGACTTTGAATGAAAAAAGTAGGTAAAAGAGCAGAAAAAGTTATATGAAAAGAAGAAACTAGTAAAAATCACAGGAAAAAGTTGGTTAAAGATCAAAAACTTTCATAGTAGTTTAGGAAATGCGGGTTTCAGCGCAGTATATATATATATAATATAAAAATATTGAGAAAATAATCAGATTTTCCATGAAAAAAGTAGGTAAAAGAGCAGAAAAAGTTATATGAAAAGAAGAAACTAGTAAAAATCACAGGAAAAAGTTGGTTAAAGATCAAAAACTTTCATAGTAGTTTAGGAAATGCGGGTTTCAGCGCTATATATATATATGTAATATAAAAATATTGAGAAAATTATCAGATTTTCCATGAAAAAAGTAGGTAAAAGAGCAGAAAAAGTTATATGAAAAGAAGAAACTAGTAAAAATCACAGGAAAAAGTTGGTTAAAGATCAAAAATTTTCATAGTAGTTTAGGAAATGCGGGTTTCAGCGCAGTATATACATAAAAATAGCAGTATAATATAAAAATATTGAGAAAATAATCAGATTTTCCATGAAAAATGTAGGTAAAAGAGCAGAAAAAGTTATATGAAAAGAAGATACTAGTAAGAATCACAGGAAAAAGTTGGTTAAAGATCAAAAACTTTCATAGTAGTTTAGGAAATGCGGGTTTCAGCGCAGTATATATATATGTAATATAAAAATATTGAGAAAATAATCAGATTTTCCATGAAAAAAGTAGGTAAAAGAGCAGAAAAAGTTATAAGAAAAGAAGAAACTAGTAAGAATCACAGGAAAAAGTTGGTTAAAGACTCAAAAACTTTCATAGTAGTTTAGGAAATGCGGGGTTTCAGCGCAGTATATATATCTATATATATATATATAATATATATAATATAAAAATATTGAGAAAATAATCAGATTTTTCCATGAAAAAAGTAGGTAAAAGAGCAGAAAAAGTTATATGAAAAAAGAAAGAACTAGTAAAAATGACAGGAAAAAGTTGGTTAAAGATCAAAAACTTTCATAGTAGTTTAGGAAATGCGGGTTTCAGCGCAGTATATACATAAAAATAGCAGTATAATATAAAAATATTGAGAAAATAATCAGATTTTCTATGAAAAAAGTAGGTAAAAAGAGCAGAAAAAGTTATATGAAAAGAAGAAACTAGTAAAAATCACAGGAAAAGTTGGTTAAAGATCAAAAACTTTCATAGTAGTCTTAGGGAAATGCGGGTTTCAGCGCAGTATATATATATGTAATATAAAAATATTGAGAAAATAATCAGATTTTCCATGAAAAAAGAAGGTAAAAGAGCAGAAAAAGTTAAATGAAAAGAAGAAACTAGTAAAAAATCACAGGAAAAAGTTGGTTAAAGATCAAAAACTTTCATAGTAGTTTAGGAAATGCGGGTTTCAGCGCAGTATATATATATATATAATATAAAAATATTGAGAAAATAATCAGATTTTCCATGAAAAATGTAGGTAAAAGAGCAGAAAAAGTTATATGAAAAGAAGAAACTAGTAAGAATCACAGGAAAAAGTTGGTTAAAAAGATCAAAAACTTTCATAGTAGTTTAGGAAATGCGGGTTTCAGCGCAGTATAATATATATGTAATATAAAAATATTGAGAAAATAATCAGATTTTCCATGAAAAAAGTAGGTAAAAGAGCAGAAAAAGTTATAAGAAAAGAAGAAACTAGTAAAAATCACAGGAAAAAGTTGGTTAAAGATCAAAAACTTTCATAGTAGTTTAGGAATGCGGGTTTCAGCGCAGTATATACATATATATATATATATATATATATATATATAATAAAAATATTGAGAAAATAATCAGATTTTCCCATGAAAAAAAGTAGGTAAAAGAGCAGAAAAAGTTATATGAAAAGAAGAAACTAGTAAAAATCACAGGAAAAAGTTGGTTAAAGATCAAAAACTTTCATAGTAGTTTAGGAAATGCGGGTTTCAGCGCAGTATATACATAAAAATAGCAGTATAATATAAAAATATTGAGAAAGTTATCAGATTTTCCATGAAAAAAGTAGGTAAAAGAGCAGAAAAAGTTATATGAAAAGAAGAAACTAGTAAAAATCACAGGAAAAAGTTGGTTAAAGATCAAAAACTTTCAATAGTAGTTTAGGAAATGCGGGTTTCAGCGCAGTATATATATATGTAATATAAAAATATTGAGAAAATAATCAGATTTTCCATGAAAAAAGTAGGTAAAAGAGCAGAAAAAGTTATATGAAAAGAAGAAACTAGTAAAAATCACAGGAAAAAGTTGGCTAAAGATCAAAAACTTTTATAGTAGTTTAGGAAATGCGGGTTTCAGCGCAGTATATATATATATATATAATATAAAAATATTGAGAAAATAATCAGATTTTCCATGAAAAATGTAGGTAAAAGAGCAGAAAAAGTTATATGACAAAGAAGAAAACTAGTAAGAATCACAGGAAAAAGTTGGTTAAAGATCAAAAACTTTCATAGTAGTTTAGGAAATGCGGGTTTCAGCGCAGTATATACATAAAAATAGCAGTATAATATAAAAATATTGAGAAAATAATCAGATTTTCCATGAAAAAAGTAGGTAAAAGAGCAGAAAAAGTTATATGAAAAGAAGAAACTAGTAAAAATCACAGGAAAAAGTTGGTTAAAGATCAAAAACTTTCATAGTAGTTAAGGAAATGCGGGTTTCAGCGCAGTATATAAATATAATATAAAAATATTGAGAAAATAATCAGATTTTCCATGAAAAAAGTAGGTAAAAGAGCAGAAAAAGTTACATGAAAAGAAGAAACTAGTAAAAATGACAGGAAAAAGTTGGTTAAAGATCAAAAACTTTCATAGTATTTAAGGAAATGCGGAATTCAGCGCAGTATAAATATTATATTAAAATATTGAGAAAGTAATCAGACTTTGAATGAAAAAAGTAGGTAAAAGAGCAGAAAAAGTTATATGAAAAGAAGAAACTAGTAAAAATGATAGGAAAAAGTTGGTTAAAGATCAAAAACTTTCATAGTAGTTCAGGAAATGCGGGTTTCAGCGCAGTATATATATAAAAATAGCAGCATAATATAAAAATATTGAGAAAATAATCAGATTTTCCATGAAACAAGTAGGTAAAAGAGTTATATGAAAAGAAGAAACTAGTAAAATGACAGGAAAAAGTTGGTTAAAGTTAAAAAACTTTCATAGTAGTTTAGGAAATGCGGGTTTCAGCGCAGTATATAAATATAATATAAAAATATTGAGAAAACTATCAGATTTTCCATGAAAAATGTAGGTAAAAGAGCAGAAAAAGTTATATGAAAAGAAGAAACTAGTAAAAATCACAGGAAAAGTTGGTTAAAGATCAAAAACTTTCATAGTAGTTAAAGAAATGCGGGTTTCAGCGCAGTATATAAATATAATATAAAAATATTGAGAAAATTATCAGATTTTCCATGAAAAAAGTAGGCAAAAAAGCAGAAAAAGTTATATGAAAAGAAGAAACTAGTAAAAATCACAGAAAAAAGTTGGTTAAAGATCAAAAACTTTCATAGTAGTTCAGGAAATGCGGGTTTCAGCGCAGTATATAAATATAATATAAAAATATTGAGAAAATAATCAGATTTTCCATGAAAAAAGTAGGTAAAAGAGCAGAAAAAGTTATATGAAAAGAAGAAACTAGTGAAAATCACAGGAAAAAGTTGGTTAAAGATCAAAAACTTTCATAGTAGATTAGGAAATGCGGGTTTCAGCGCAGTATATATATAAAAATGGGAGGGCAGGGTCTATGCTCACAGGGCAAAGTTGCTGATCGCTCTCAACTTGGCGGGATGCCAGCAACGATCCTTGTCGATGCATAGATCAAGTTGACATGCAGCCTCCAAGCGGCGCCCCCTGGATAGCTTTCACAACACCCGTTGTGAGGTGAACCAATGCATGCAGCGTTTCCCCAGCGGTTGTGCGGAGGGCTAACAACCCACCCACAAAAAAAAATAACTGTTACGGAAGAGCAAGCAGCCTCGGACGAACGGACGGAACCCCAACGACGACACGGCGCGAAAAAGGACTACGATTTGCGAGTGTGCTCCTGGAATGTAAGAACACTCTACACTCCGGGGGCCGCACAAAAACTGGAAAATATCCTCACGCAGTATAAAGCGGATATTACTGCGCTCCAGGAAATACGCTGGATAGGACACGGAATTATGAAAAAGAAAGAGTGCGACATTTATTACAGCTGTCATAAAAGGTTGCACATATTTGGATGCGGATTCGTCGTGGGAAAGCGGCTAAGGTCGAAGGTCATCGACTTCAAACCGATAAGCGATCGCCTGGCTGTGATCCGCATCCAAGGCAGATTCTACAACATCAGCCTCATATGTGCACACGCCCCTACCGACGAAGCTGAAGACTCTGTCAAAGAGGATTTTTACGACCTCTTGGACGGTGCCTACGGAGCCTGTCTGGAGTACGATGTCAAAATCGTACTCGGAGACTTCAATGCTAAAATCGGTAAGGAAAACATCTTTGGCGGAGTGATCGGAAAGCACAGCCTCCACGACACGACAACAGACAACGGCTTCCGACTCACAGACTTTGCGACAGCACGTAATATGGTCATAAGTAGCACAAGGTTCCCTCGCAAAAAAATCCACACAGCAACCTGGCGATCCCCGGATGGTCGAACCGCCAACCAAATCGACCATGAGCTTATTGACGGAAGACACGCGTCAAACATCCTGGATGTGCGAACATTCAGGGGGGCAAACGTCGACTCTGACCACTTTCTTGTTGCAGCAAGATTCAGAGCTCGACTGTCCAATGTCAGAAAGCTGCACCAGCCGACAAAGAAAACTTTTGACATTGGACGCCTAAGCACACCGGAGATTGCCAGAGCCTACGAAGAGCAATTAAGTGAGAGACTCTCCGGTATGCCTACGTCAAGTGCCAACGAGATGTGGTTGCATTGCCGCTCGGCCATCAAAGAGGTAGCGGAAACTACATTAGGCTACCTACCACCCCCGACAAGAAACCCGTGGTATGATGGCGAGTGTGAGCAGAAAAAACGTGCAACCGACGAGGCATACCAAAAAGCGCTGCAACGGAAAACAAGAGCAGCGCAAGAGGAGTACCGGGCTAGAAGACGGGAGGAGAAAAAGCTTCTACGCCTGAAGAAAAGGTCTCTCGCAACCTCCCAGCTCAAGGATATCGAAGAGAAGGACAAGCAAAAAATACGGGCCTTTTACAAAAAAGCCAAAAGCCTGGCCACGGGCTTTAGGAAAGGCACCCAGGCTCTTCGAAATTGCGAGGGTAACCTAGTTACGGACCCCCAGGGAATAGTGGATGTGTTTAAGCAGCACTTCCAACAGCTGCTTAGCGGGCCTGACCAGGAGAGAGTGATAGGGAACCAGGAAATCCCAACTCCGGTCGACGAAGAAGTCCTCCCACCTAGCTTTGAAGAAGTCGGTACAGCCATTAAAAGGCTGAAGAACAACAAAGCCGCAGGCTCAGATGGTTTCCCATCGGAGCTTTTCAAAGCTGGGGGCAATGTAATGGTAGGGAGCATGCACCAAATCATTTGCCGAATTTGGGAAGATGAAAGCATGCCCGACGACTGGAATATCAGCTCCATATGCCCCATCCACAAAAAAGGCGATCCTACCTCCTGCAAGAACTACAGAGGTATATCCCTGCTCAATGTCGCCTACAAGATCCTATCCAGCGTACTGTGTGAACGTCTAAAGCCGTTTTGCACCGCACTAATCGGCACGTACCAGTGCGGCTTCCGGCCCGGCAAATCGACTACAGACCAAATCTTCACACTAAGGCAGATCCTGGAGAAGACCAGCGAGTTTCAAATCGATACTCACCATCTTTTCATCGATTTTAAAGCCGCATACGACAGCATTCATCGCAAGGAGCTATTCGAAGCGATGGCCGAATTCGGGATCCCGGGAAAACTGATCCGGTTGTGTCGCACCACGCTAACACATACGCGATGCACCGTGCAGTTCGTTTCAAAAACCTCTGAACCGTTCGAAACCTGCACCGGATTTCGGCAAGGAGATGCGCTGTCGTGTGATTTCTTCAATCTGGTACTGGAGAGGATAGTGCGGCGGGCAAAAGTCAACACGGAAGGCACTATCTTCTACAAGTCAGTCCAGCTGTTGGGGTACGCGGATGACATCGACAATGTCGCGCGGTCCCAACGTGCCATCGTGGAAGCTTTCTCGGCAATTGAGGAACAGGCGAAACGAGCTGGTCTTAAGGTCAACGAGGACAAAACAAAATATATGCTGTCGAGCAAACAACGATCCGCCGCACACCACCTAGGCCAAAACGTTACAATCGACAGCTACAATTTCGAGGTAGTAAAGGAGTTTGTCTACCTCGGGGCAAATGTAAACTCCACGAATGACATCGTAGTGGAGATCCGACGTAGAATCGCCCTTGGCAACCGATGCTACTTCGGTCTGTCAAAACAACTGGGCTCGAAACTCCTGACTCGAAGGACCAAAGTCATGCTCTACAAAACCCTTATCCTGCCAGTCCTACTTTATGGAGCCGAAAGCTGGACATTAAGTAAGGCTGCAGAGCTGATTCTTGGTGCCTTCGAAAGAAAAATTCTACGTCGGATATATGGTCCCGTCTGCGAGGAAGGCGAATGGAGGAGAAGACACAACCGCGAACTCTACGAGCTGTACAAGGATGTGGATGTAGTCCGGAAGGCAAAAATCCGTCGACTACACTGGCTCGGCCACATCGAGCGAATGGACAACAACGCTCCAGCAAAGAGGGTCTTCGAATCCGAGCCTCCTGGTTCGAGAAGGAGAGGAAGACCGAACCTCCGGTATAAAGACCAAGTCATCGCGGATGCAAGACAGCTTGGCCTTGATGACTGGAAGCAGCGTGCCCAGGACCGTCACCGATGGAAGGCAGCAATTGCTCAGGCTCAGACCCTTCATGGTTCGTCTGCTTGATAAGTAAGTAAGTATATATATAAAAATAGCAGTATAATATAAAAATATTGAGAAAATAATCAGATTTTCCATGAAAAAAGTAGGTAAAAGAGCAGAAAAAGTTATATGAAAAGAAGAAACTAGTAAAAATCACAGGAAAAAGTTGGTTAAAGATCAAAAACTTTCATAGTAGTTTAGGAAATGCGGGTTTCAGCGCAGTATATATATATATATAAATAATATAATAAATAATAATCAGATTTTCCATGAAAAATGTAGGTAAAAGAGCAGAAAAAGTTATATGAAAAGAAGAAGCTAGTAAAAATCACAGGAAAAAGTTGGTTAAAGATCAAAAACTTTCATAGTAGTTTAGGAAATGCGGGTTTCAGCGCAGTATATATATATATGTAATATAAAAATATTGAGAAAATAATCAGATTTTCCATGAAAAAAGTAGGTAAAAGAGCAGAAAAAGTTATATGAAAAGAAGAAACTAGTAAAAATGACAGGAAAAAGTTGGTTAAGGATCAAAAACTTTCATAGTAGTTTAGGAAATGCGGGTTTCAGCGCAGTATATACATAAAAATAGCAGTATAATATAAAAATATTGAGAAAATAATCAGATTTTCCATGAAAAAAGTAGGCAAAAAAGCAGAAAAAGTTATATGAAAAGAAGAAACTAGTAAAAATCACAGAAAAAAGTTGGTTAAAGATCAAAAACTTTCATAGTAGTTCAGGAAATGCGGGTTTCAGCGCAGTATATAAATATAATATAAAAATATTGAGAAAATAATCAGATTTTCCATGAAAAAAGTAGGTAAAAGAGCAGAAAAAGTTATATGAAAAGAAGAAACTAGTAAAAATCACAGGAAAAAGTTGGTTAAAGATCAAAAACTTTCATAGTAGATTAGGAAATGCGGGTTTCAGCGCAGTATATATATAAAAATGGGAGGGCAGGGTCTATGCTCACAGGGCAAAGTTGCTGATCGCTCTCAACGTGGCGGGATGCCAGCAACGATCCTTGTCGATGCATAGATCAAGTTGACATGCAGCCTCCAAGCGGCGCCCCCTGGATAGCTTTCACAACACCCGTTGTGAGGTGAACCAATGCATGCAGCGTTTCCCCAGCGGTTGTGCGGAGGGCTAACAACCCACCCACAAAAAAAATAACTGTTACGGAAGAGCAAGCAGCCTCGGACGAACGGACGGAACCCCAACGACGACACGGCGCGAAAAAGGACTACGATTTGCGAGTGTGCTCCTGGAATGTAAGAACACTCTACACTCCGGGGGCCGCACAAAAACTGGAAAATATCCTCACGCAGTATAAAGCGGATATTACTGCGCTCCAGGAAATACGCTGGATAGGACACGGAATTATGAAAAAGAAAGAGTGCGACATTTATTACAGCTGTCATAAAAGGTTGCACATATTTGGATGCGGATTCGTCGTGGGAAAGCGGCTAAGGTCGAAGGTCATCGACTTCAAACCGATAAGCGATCGCCTGGCTGTGATCCGCATCCAAGGCAGATTCTACAACATCAGCCTCATATGTGCACACGCCCCTACCGACGAAGCTGAAGACTCTGTCAAAGAGGATTTTTACGACCTCTTGGACGGTGCCTACGGAGCCTGTCTGGAGTACGATGTCAAAATCGTACTCGGAGACTTCAATGCTAAAATCGGTAAGGAAAACATCTTTGGCGGAGTGATCGGAAAGCACAGCCTCCACGACACGACAACAGACAACGGCTTCCGACTCACAGACTTTGCGACAGCACGTAATATGGTCATAAGTAGCACAAGGTTCCCTCGCAAAAAAATCCACACAGCAACCTGGCGATCCCCGGATGGTCGAACCGCCAACCAAATCGACCATGTGCTTATTGACGGAAGATACGCGTCAAACATCCTGGATGTGCGAACATTCAGGGGGGCAAACGTCGACTCTGACCACTTTCTTGTTGCAGCAAGATTAAGAGCTCGACTGTCCAATGTCAGAAAGCTGCACCAGCCGACAAAGAAAACTTTTGACATTGGACGCCTAAGCACACCGGAGATTGCCAGAGCCTACGAAGAGCAATTAAGTGAGAGACTCTCCGGTATGCCTACGTCAAGTGCCAACGAGATGTGGTTGCATTGCCGCTCGGCCATCAAAGAGGTAGCGGAAACTACATTAGGCTACCTACCACCCCCGACAAGAAACCCGTGGTATGATGGCGAGTGTGAGCAGAAAAAACGTGCAACCGACGAGGCATACCAAAAAGCGCTGCAACGGAAAACAAGAGCAGCGCAAGAGGAGTACCGGGCTAGAAGACGGGAGGAGAAAAAGCTTCTACGCCTGAAGAAAAGGTCTCTCGCAACCTCCCAGCTCAAGGATATCGAAGAGTCTAGGGACAAGCAAAAAATACGGGCCTTTTACAAAAAAGCCAAAAGCCTGGCCACAGGCTTTAGGAAAGGCACCCAGGCTCTTCGAAATTGCGAGGGTAACCTAGTTACGGACCCCCAGGGAATAGTGGATGTGTTTAAGCAGCACTTCCAACAGCTGCTTAGCGGGCCTGACCAGGAGAGAGTGATAGGGAACCAGGAAATCCCAACTCCGGTCGACGAAGAAGTCCTCCCACCTAGCTTTGAAGAAGTCGGTACAGCCATTAAAAGGCTGAAGAACAACAAAGCCGCAGGCTCAGATGGTTTCCCATCGGAGCTTTTCAAAGCTGGGGGCAATGTAATGGTAGGGAGCATGCACCAAATCATTTGCCGAATTTGGGAAGATGAAAGCATGCCCGACGACTGGAATATCAGCTCCATATGCCCCATCCACAAAAAAGGCGATCCTACCTCCTGCAAGAACTACAGAGGTATATCCCTGCTCAATGTCGCCTACAAGATCCTATCCAGCGTACTGTGTGAACGTCTAAAGCCGTTTTGCACCGCACTAATCGGCACGTACCAGTGCGGCTTCCGGCCCGGCAAATCGACTACAGACCAAATCTTCACACTAAGGCAGATCCTGGAGAAGACCAGCGAGTTTCAAATCGATACTCACCATCTTTTCATCGATTTTAAAGCCGCATACGACAGCATTCATCGCAAGGAGCTATTCGAAGCGATGGCCGAATTCGGGATCCCGGGAAAACTGATCCGGTTGTGTCGCACCACGCTAACACATACGCGATGCACCGTGCAGTTCGGTTCAAAAACCTCTGAACCGTTCGAAACCTGCACCGGATTTCGGCAAGGAGATGCGCTGTCGTGTGATTTCTTCAATCTGGTACTGGAGAGGATAGTGCGGCGGGCAAAAGTCAACACGGAAGGCACTATCTTCTACAAGTCAGTCCAGCTGTTGGGGTACGCGGATGACATCGACATTGTCGCGCGGTCCCAACGTGCCATCGTGGAAGCTTTCTCGGCAATTGAGGAACAGGCGAAACGAGCTGGTCTTAAGGTCAACGAGGACAAAACAAAATATATGCTGTCGAGCAAACAACGATCCGCCGCACACCACCTAGGCCAAAACGTTACAATCGACAGCTACAATTTCGAGGTAGTAAAGGAGTTTGTCTACCTCGGGGCAAATGTAAACTCCACGAATGACATCGTAGTGGAGATCCGACGTAGAATCGCCCTTGGCAACCGATGCTACTTCGGTCTGTCAAAACAACTGGGCTCGAAACTCCTGACTCGAAGGACCAAAGTCATGCTCTACAAAACCCTTATCCTGCCAGTCCTACTTTATGGAGCCGAAAGCTGGACATTAAGTAAGGCTGCAGAGCTGATTCTTGGTGCCTTCGAAAGAAAAATTCTACGTCGGATATATGGTCCCGTCTGCGAGGAAGGCGAATGGAGGAGAAGACACAACCGCGAACTCTACGAGCTGTACAAGGATGTGGATGTAGTCCGGAAGGCAAAAATCCGTCGACTACACTGGCTCGGCCACATCGAGCGAATGGACAACAACGCTCCAGCAAAGAGGGTCTTCGAATCCGAGCCTCCTGGTTCGAGAAGGAGAGGAAGACCGAACCTCCGGTATAAAGACCAAGTCATCGCGGATGCAAGACAGCTTGGCCTTGATGACTGGAAGCAGCGTGCCCAGGACCGTCACCGATGGAAGGCAGCAATTGCTCAGGCTCAGACCCTTCATGGTTCGTCTGCTTGATAAGTAAGTAAGTATATATATAAAAATAGCAGTATAATATAAAAATATTGAGAAAATAATCAGATTTTCCATGAAAAAAGTAGGTAAAAGAGCAGAAAAAGTTATATGAAAAGAAGAAACTAGTAAAAATCACAGGAAAAAGTTGGTTAAAGATCAAAAACTTTCATAGTAGTTTAGGAAATGCGGGTTTCAGCGCAGTATATATATATATAAATAATATAATAAATAATAATCAGATTTTCCATGAAAAATGTAGGTAAAAGAGCAGAAAAAGTTATATGAAAAGAAGAAACTAGTAAAAATCACAGGAAAAAGTTGGTTAAAGATCAAAAACTTTCATAGTAGTTTAGGAAATGCGGGTTTCAGCGCAGTATATATATATATGTAATATAAAAATATTGAGAAAATAATCAGATTTTCCATGAAAAAAGTAGGTAAAAGAGCAGAAAAAGTTATATGAAAAGAAGAAACTAGTAAAAATGACAGGAAAAAGTTGGTTAAGGATCAAAAACTTTCATAGTAGTTTAGGAAATGCGGGTTTCAGCGCAGTATATATATATATATATAATATAAAAATATTGAGAAAATAATCAGATTTTCCATGAAAAATGTAGGTAAAAGAGCAGAAAAAGTTATATGAAAAGAAGAAACTAGTAAAAATCACAGGAAATAGTTGGTTAAAGATCAAAAACTTTCATAGTAGTTTAGGAAATGCGGGTTTCAGCGCAGTATATACATGAAAATAGCAGTATAATATAAAAATATTGAGAAAATAATCAGATTTTCCATGAAAAAAGTAGGTAAAAGAGCAGAAAAAGTAATATGAAAAGAAGAAACTAGTAAAAATCACTGGAAAAAGTTGGTTAAAGATCAAAAACTTTCATAGTAGTTAAGGAAATGCGGGTTTCAGCGCAGTATATATATAAAAATAGCAGTATAATATGAAAATATTGAGAAAATAATCAGATTTTCCATGAAAAAAGTAGGTAAAAGAGCAGAAAAAGTTATATGAAAAGAAGAAACTAGTAAAAATCACAGGAAAAAGTTGGTTAAAGATCAAAAACTTTCATAGTAGTTAAGGAAATGCGGGTTTCAGCGCAGTATATAAATATTATATTAAAATATTGAGAAAATAATCAGACTTTGAATGAAAAAAGTAGGTAAAAGAGCAGAAAAAGTTATATGAAAAGAAGAAACTAGTAAAAATGACAGGAAAAAGTTGGTTAAAGATCAAAAACTTTCATAGTAGTTCAGGAAATGCGGGTTTCAGCGCAGTATATATATAAAAATAGCAGCATAATATAAAAATATTGAGCAAATAATCAGATTTTCCATGAAACAAGTAGGTAAAAGAGTTATATGAAAAGAAGAAACAAGTAAAATGACAGGAAAAAGTTGGTTAAAGTTAAAAAAACTTTCATAGTAGTTTAGGAAATGCGGGTTTCAGCGCAGTATATAAATATAATATAAAAATATTGAGAAAACTATCAGATTTTCCATGAAAAATGTAGGTAAAAGAGCAGAAAAAGTTATATGAAAAGAAGAAACTAGTAAAAATCACAGGAAAAAGTTGGTTAAAGATCAAAAACTTTCATAGTAGTTAAAGAAATGCGGGTTTCAGCGCAGTATATAAATATAATATAAAAATATTGAGAAAATTATCAGATTTTCCATGAAAAAAGTAGGTAAAAGAGCAGAAAAAGTTATATGAAAAGAAGAAACTAGTAAAAATCACAGGAAAAAGTTGGTTAAAGATCAAAAACTTTCATAGAAGATTAGGAAATGCGGGTTTCAGCGCAGTATATATATACATATAAATAATATATAAAAATATTGAGAAAATAATCAGATTTTCCATGAAAAATATAGGTAAAAGAGCAGAAAAAGTTATATGAAAAGAAGAAACTAGTAAAAATCACTGGAAATAGTTGGTTAAAGATCAAAAACTTTCATAGTAGTTTAGGAAATGCGGTCTTCAGCGCAGTATATACATAAAAATAGCAGTATAATATAAAAATATTGAGAAAATAATCAGATCTTCCATGAAAAAAGTAGGTAAAAGAGCAGAAAAAGTTATATGAAAAGAAGAAACTAGTAAAAATCACAGGAAAAAGTTGGTAAAAGATCAAAAACTTTCATAGTAGTTTAGGAAATGCGGGTTTCAGCGCAGTATATACATAAAAATAGCAGTATAATATAAAAATATTGAGAAAATAATCAGATTTTCCATGAAAAAAGTAGGTAAAAGAGCAGAAAAAGTTATATGAAAAGAAAAACTAGTAAAAATCACAGGAAAAAGTTGGTTAAAGATCAAAAACTTTCATAGTAGTTAAGGAAATGCGGGTTTCAGCGCAGTATATAAATATTATATTAAAATATTGAGAAAATAATCAGACTTTGAATGAAAAAAGTAGGTAAAAGAGCAGAAAAAGTTATATGAAAGGAAGAAACTAGTAAAAATCACAGGAAAAAGTTGGTTGAAGATCAAAAACTTTCATAGTAGTTAAGGAAATGCGGGTTTCAGCGCAGTATATAAATATTATATTAAAATATTGAGAAAATTATCAGATTTTCCATGAAAAAAGTAGGTAAAAGAGCAGAAAAAGTTATATGAAAAGAAGAAACTAGTAAAAATGACAGGAAAAAGTTGGTTAAAGATCAAAAACTTTCATAGTAGTTTAGGAAATGCGGTTTTCAGCGCAGTATATATATATGTAATATAAAAATATTGAGAAAATAATCAGATTTTCCATGAAAAAAGTAGGTAAAAGAGCAGAAAAAGTTATATGAAAAGAAGAAACTAGTAAAAATCACAGGAAAAAGTTGGTTAAAGATCAAAAACGTTCATAGTAGTTTAGGAAATGCGGGTTTCAGCGCAGTATATACATAAAAATAGCAGTATAATATAAAAATATTGAGAAAATAATCAGATTTTCCATGAAAAAAGTAGGTAAAAGAGCAGAAAAAGTTATATGAAAAGAAGAAACTAGTAAAAATCACAGGAAAAAGTTGGTTAAGGATCAAAAACTTTCATAGTAGTTTAGGAAATGCGGGTTTCAGCGCAGTATATATATATATATAATATAGAAATATTGAGAAAATAATCAGATTTTCCATGAAAAATGTAGGTAAAAGAGCAGAAAAAGTTATATGAAAAGAAGAAACTAGTAAAAATGACAGGAAAAAGTTGGCTAAAGATCAAAAACTTTCATAGTAGTTCAGGAAATGCGGGTTTCAGCGCAGTATATATATAAAAATAGCAGCATAATATAAAAATATTGAGAAAATGATCAGATTTTCCATGAAACAAGTAGGTAAAAGAGTTATATGAAAAGAAGAAACTAGTAAAAATCACAGGAAAAAGTTGGTTAAAGATCAAAAACTTTCATAGTAGATTAGGAAATGCGGGTTTCAGCGCAGTATATAAATATGTAATATAAAAATATTGAGAAAATAATCAGATTTTCCATGAAAAAAGTAGGTAAAAGAGCAGAAAAAGTTATATGAAAAGAAGAAACTAGTAAAAATCACAGGAAAAAGTTGGTTAAAGATCAAAAACTTTCATAGTAGTTTAGGAAATGCGGGTTTCAGCGCAGTATATATATATATATATAAATAATATATAAAAATATTGAGAAAATAATCAGATTTTCCATGAAAAATATAGGTAAAAGAGCAGAAAAAGTTATATGAAAAGAAGAAACTAGTAAAAATCACAGGAAATAGTTGGTTAAAGATCAAAAACTTTCATAGTAGTTTAGGAAATGCGGGTTTCAGCGCAGTATATACATAAAAATAGCAGTATAATATAAAAATATTGAGAAAATAATCAGATTTTCCATGAAAAAAGTAGGTAAAAGAGCAGAAAAAGTTATATGAAAAGAAAAACTAGTAAAAATCACAGGAAAAAGTTGGTTAAAGATCAAAAACTTTCATAGTAGTTAAGGAAATGCGGGTTTCAGCGCAGTATATAAATATTATATTAAAATATTGAGAAAATAATCAGACTTTGAATGAAAAAAGTAGGTAAAAGAGCAGAAAAAGTTATATGAAAGGAAGAAACTAGTAAAAATCACAGGAAAAAGTTGGTTGAAGATCAAAAACTTTCATAGTAGTTAAGGAAATCCGGGTTTCAGCGCAGTATATAAATATTATATTAAAATATTGAGAAAATTATCAGATTTTCCATGAAAAAAGTAGGTAAAAGAGCAGAAAAAGTTATATGAAAAGAAGAAACTAGTAAAAATCACAGGAAAAAGTTGGTTAAAGATCAAAAACTTTCATAGTAGTTTAGGAAATGCGGGTTTCAGCGCAGTATATATATATGTAATATAATAATATTGAGAAAATAATCAGATTTTCCATGAAAAAAGTAGGTAAAAGAGCAGAAAAAGTTATATGAAAAGAAGAAACTAGTAAAAATCACAGGAAAAAGTTGGTAAAAGATCAAAAACGTTCATAGTAGTTTAGGAAATGCGGGTTTCAGCGCAGTATATACATAAAAATAGCAGTATAATATAAAAATATTGAGAAAATAATCAGATTTTCCATGAAAAAAGTAGGTAAAAGAGCAGAAAAAGTTATATGAAAAGAAGAAACTAGTAAAAATCACAGGAAAAAGTTGGTTAAAGACCAAAAACTTTCATAGTAAAGAAAATGCGGGTTTCAGCGCAGTATATAAATATTATATTAAAATATTGAGAAAATAATCAGATTTTCCATGAAAAAAGTAGGTAAAAGAGCAGAAAAAGTTATATGAAAAGAAGAAACTAGTAAAAATCACAGGAAAAAGTTGGTTAAAGATCAAAAACTTTCATAGTAGTTTAGGAAATGCGGGTTTCAGCGCAGTATATATATAAAAATAGCAGTATAATATAAAAATATTGAGAAAATAATCAGATTTTCCATGAAGAAAGTAGGTAAAAGAGCAGAAAAAGTTATATGAAAAGAAGAAACTAGTAAAAATCACAGGAAAAAGTTGGTTAAAGATCAAAAACTTTCATAGTAGTTTAGGAAATGCGGGTTTCAGCGCAGTATATACATAAAAATAGCAGTATAATATAAAAATATTGAGAAAATAATCAGATTTTCCATGAAAAAAGTAGGTAAAAGAGCAGAAAAAGTTATATGAAAAGAAGAAACTAGTAAAAATCACAGGAAAAAGTTGGTTAAAGATCAAAAACTTTCATAGTAGTTAAGGAAATGCGGGTTTCAGCGCAGTATATAAATATTATATTAAAATATTGAGAAAATAATCAGACTTTGAATGAAAAAAGTAGGTAAAAGAGCAGAAAAAGTTATATGAAAAGAAGAAACTAGTAAAAATGACAGGAAAAAGTTGGTTAAGGATCAAAAACTTTCATAGTAGTTTAGGAAATGCGGGTTTCAGCGCAGTATATATATATATATAATATAGAAATATTGAGAAAATAATCAGATTTTCCATGAAAAATGTAGGTAAAAGAGCAGAAAAAGTTATATGAAAAGAAGAAACTAGTAAAAATGACAGGAAAAAGTTGGCTAAAGATCAAAAACTTTCATAGTAGTTCAGGAAATGCGGGTTTCAGCGCAGTATATATATATAAATAGCAGCATAATATAAAAATATTGAGAAAATGATCAGATTTTCCATGAAACAAGTAGGTAAAAGAGTTATATGAAAAGAAGAAACTAGTAAAAATGACAGGAAAAAGTTGGTTAAAGACCAAAAACTTTCATAGTAGTTTAGGAAATGCGGGTTTCAGCGCAGTATATAAATATGTAATATAAAAATATTGAGAAAATAATCAGATTTTCCATGAAAAAAGTAGGTAAAAGAGCAGAAAAAGTTATATGAAAAGAAGAAACTAGTAAAAATCACAGGAAAAATTTGGTTAAAGATCAAAAACTTTCATAGTAGTTAAAGAAATGCGGGTTTCAGCGCAGTATATAAATATAATATAAAAATATTGAGAAAATTATCAGATTTTCCATGAAAAAAGTAGGTAAAAGAGCAGAAAAAGTTATATGAAAAGAAGAAACTAGTAAAAATCACAGGAAAAAGTTGGTTAAAGATCAAAAACTTTCATAGTAGTTCAGGAAATGCGGGTTTCAGCGCAGTATATAAATATTATATTAAAATATTGAGAAAATAATCAGACTTTGAATGAAAAAAGTAGGTAAAAGAGCAGAAAAAGTTATATGAAAAGAAGAAACTAGTAAAAATCACAGGAAAAAGTTGGTTAAAGATCAAAAACTTTCATAGTAGTTAAGGAAATGCGGGTTTCAGCGCAGTATATAAATATTATATTAAAATATTGAGAAAATTATCAGATTTTCCATGAAAAAAGTAGGTAAAAGAGCAGAAAAAGTTATATGAAAAGAAGAAACTAGTAAAAATCACAGGAAAAAGTTGGTAAAAGATCAAAAACTTTCATAGTAGTTTAGGAAATGCGGAGTTTCAGCGCAGTATATATATATGTAATATAAAAATATTGAGAAAATAATCAGATTTTCCATGAAAAAAGTAGGTAAAAGAGCAGAAAAAGTTATATGAAAAGAAAAAACTAGTAAAAATCACAGGAAAAAGTTGGTTAAAGATAAAAAACTTTCATAGTAGTTTAGGAAATGCGGGTTTCAGCGCAGTATATACATAAAAATAGCAGTATAATATAAAAATATTGAGAAAATAATCAGATTTGCCATGAAAAAAGTAGGTAAAAGAGCAGAAAAAGTTATATGAAAAGAAGAAACTAGTAAAAATCACAGGAAAAAGTTGGTTAGAGATCAAAAACTTTCATAGTACTTAAGGAAATGCGGGTTTCAGCGCAGTATATAAATATTATATTAAAATATTGAGAAAATAATCAGACTTTGAATGAAAAAAGTGTGTAAAAGAGCAGAAAAAGTTATATGAAAAGAAGAAACTAGTAAAAATCACAGGAAAAAGTTGGTTAAAGATCAAAAACTTTCATAGTAGTTAAGGAAATGCGGGTTTCAGCGCAGTATATAAATATTATATAAAAATATTGAGAAAATTATCAGATTTTCCATGAAAAAAGTAGGTAAAAGAGCAGAAAAAGTTATATGAAAAGAAGAAACTAGTAAAAATCACAGGAAAAAGTTGGTTAAAGATCAAAAACTTTCATAGTAGTTTAGGTAATGCGGGTTTCATCGCAGTATATACATAAAAATAGCAGTATAATATAAAAATATTGAGAAAATAATCAGATTTTCCATGAAAAAAGTAGGTAAAAGAGCAGAAAAAGTTAAATGAAAAGAAGAAACTAGTAAAAATCACAGGAAAAAGTTGGTTAAAGATCAAAAACTTTCATAGTAGTTTAGGAAATGCGGGTTTCAGCGCAGTATATAAATATGTAATATAAAAATATTGAGAAAATAATCAGATTTTCCATGAAAAAAGTAGGTAAAAGAGCAGAAAAAGTTATATGAAAAGAAGAAACTAGTAAAAATCACAGGAAAAATTTGGTTAAAGATCAAAAACTTTCATAGTAGTTTAGGAAATGCGGGTTTCAGCGCAGTATATAAATATAATATAAAAATATTGAGAAAATAATCAGATTTTCCATGAAAAAAGTAGGTAAAAGAGCAGAAAAAGTTATATGAAAAGAAGAAACTAGTAAAAATCACAGGAAAAAGTTGGTTAAAGATCAAAAACTTTCATAGTAGTTTAGGAAATGCGGGTTTTAGCGCAGTATATACATAAAAATAGCAGTATAATATAAAAATATTGAGAAAATAATCAGATTTTCAATGAAAAAAGTAGGTAAAAGAGCAGAAAAAGTTATATGAAAGGAAGAAACTAGTAAAAATCACAGGAAATAGTTGGTAAAAGATCAAAAACTTTCATAGTAGTTCAGGAAATGCGGGTTTCAGCGCACTATATATATAAAAATAGCAGTATAACATAAAAATATTGAGAAAATAATCAGATTTTCCATGAAAAATGTAGGTAAAAGAGCAGAAAAAGTTATATGAAAAGAAGAAACTAGTAAAAATCACAGGAAAAAGTTGGTTTAAGATCAAAAACTTTCATAGTAGTTTAGGAAATGCGGGTTTCAGCGCAGTATATACATAAAAATAGCAGTATAATATAAAAATATTGAGA
>CAKAIZ010000140.1:0-12178 GCA_916610145.1 Eristalis arbustorum | reverse complement strand
TATATACTGCGCTGAAACCCGCATTTCCTAAACTACTATGAAAGTTTTTGATCTTTAACCAATTTTTTCCTGTGATTTTTACTAGTTTCTTCTTTTCATATAACTTTTTCTGCTCTTTTACCTACTTTTTTCATGGAAAATCTGATTTTTTTCTCAATATTTTTATATTATACTGCTATTTTTATATATATACTGCGCTGAAACCCGCATTTCCTAAACTATTATGAAAGTTTTTGATCTTTAACCAACTTTTTCCTGTGATTTTTACTAGTTTCTTCTTTTCATATAACTTTTTCTGCTCTTTTACATACTTTTTTCATGGAAAATCTGATTATTTTCTCAATATTTTTATATTATATATATATAGACTGCGCTGAAACCCGCATTTCCTAAACTACTATGAAAGTTTTTAATCTATAACCAACTTTTTCCTGTGATTTTTACTAGTTTCTTCTTTTCACATAACTTTTTCTGCTCTGAAATCTTCTGAAAATCTGATTATTTTCTCAAGATTTTTATATTATACTGCTATTTTTATATATATACTGCGCTGAAACCCGCATTTACTAAACTACTATGAAAGTTTTTGATCTTTAACCAACTTTTTCCTGTGATTTTTACTAGTTTCCTCTTTTCACATAACTTTTTCTGCTCTTTTACCTACATTTTTCATGGAAAATCTGATTATTTTCTCAATATTTTTATATTATACTGCTATTTTTATATATATACTGCGCTGAAACCCGCATTTATTAAACTACTATGAACGTTTTTTATCTTTAACCAACTTTTTCCTGTGATTTTTACTAGTTTCTTCTTTTCATATAACTTTTTCTGCTCTTTTACCAATTTTTTTCATGGAAAATCTGATTATTTTCTAAATACTTTTATATTATATATATATACTGCGCTGAAACCCGCATTTCCTATACTAGTATGAAAGTTTTTGATCTTTAACCAACTTTTTTCCTGTGATTTTTACTAGTTTCTTCCTTTCATATAACTTTTTCTGCTCTTTTACCTACATTTTTCATGGAAAATCTGATTATTTTCTCAATATTTTCATATTATATATATATACACTGCGCTGAAACCCGCATTTCCTAAACTACTATGAAAGTTTTTGATCTTTAACCAACTTGTTCCTGTGATTTTTACTAGTTTCTTCTTTTCATATAACTTTTTCTGCTCTTTTACTTACATTTTTCATGGAAAATCTGATTATTTTCTCAATATTTTTATATTATATATATACTGCGCTGCAACCCGCATTTCCTAAACTACTATGAAAGTTTTTGATCTTTAACCAACTTTTCGTGTGATTTTTACTAGTTTCTTCTTTTCATATAACTTTTTCTGCTCTTTTACCTACATTTTTCATGGAAAATCTGATTATTTTCTCAATATTTTTATATTATATATATACTGCGCTGAAACCCGCATTTCATAAACTACTATGAAAGTTTTTGATCTTTAACCAACTTTTTCCTGTGATTTTTACTAGTTTCTTCTTTTCATACAACTTTTTCTGCTCTTTTACCTACATTTTTCATGGAAAATCTGATTATTTTCTCAATATTTTTATATTATACTGCTATTTTTATATATATACTGCGCTGAAACCCGCATTTCCTAAGCTACTATGAAAGTTTTTGATCTTTAACCAACTTTTTCCTGTGATTTTTACTAGTTTCTTTTTTTCATATAACTTTTTCTGCTCTCTAACCTAAATTTTTCATGGAAAATCTGATTATTTTCTCAATATTTTTATATTATATATATAAACTGCGCTGAAACCCGCATTTCCTAAACTACTATGAAAGTTTTTGATCTTTAACCAACTTTTTCCTGTGATTTTTACTAGTTTCTTCTTTTCATATAACTTTTTCTGCTCTTTTACCTACATTTTTCATGGAAAATCTGATTATTTGCTCAATATTTTTATATTATACTGCTATTTTTATATATATACTGCGCTGAAACCTGCATTTCCTAAACTTCTATGAAAGTTTTTGATCTTTAACCAACTTTTTCCTGTGATTTTTACTAGTTTCTTCTTTTCATATAACTTTTTCTGCTCTTTTACCTACATTTTTCATGGAAAATCTGATTATTTTCTCAATATTTTTATATTATACTGCTATTTTAATATATATACTGGGCTGAAACCCGCATTTCCTAAACTACTATGAAAGTTTTTGATCTTTAACCAACTTTTTCCTGTGATTTTTACTAGTTTCTTCTTTTCATATAACTTTTTCTGCTCTTTGACCTACTTTTTTCATGGAAAATCTGATTATTTTCTCAATATTTTTATATTATACTGCTATTTTTATATATATCTTGCGCTGAAACCCGCATTTCCTAAACTACTATGAAGGTTTTTGATCTTTAACCAACTTTTTCCTGTGATTTTTACTAGTTTCTTCTTTTCATATAACTTTTTCTGCTCTCTTACCTACTTTTTTCATGGAAAATCTGATTATTTTCTCAATATTTTTATATTATATATATATATATACTGGGCTGAAACCCGCATTTCCTAAACTACTATGAAAGTTTTTGATCTTTAACCAACTTTTTCCTGTAATTTTTACTAGTTTCTTCTTTTCATAGAACTCTTTTGCCTACTTTTTTCATGGAAAATCTGATTATTTTTTCAATATTTTTATATTATACTGCAATTTTTATATATATACTGCGCTGAAACCCACATTTCCTAAACTACTATGAAAGTTTTTGATCTTTAACCAACTTTTTCCTGTGATTTTTACTAGTTTCTTCTTTTCATATAACTTTTTCTGCTCTTTTACCTACTTTTTTCATGGAAAATCTGATTATTTTCTCAATATTTTTATATTATATATATACTGCGCTGAAACCCGCATTTCCTAAACTACTATGAAAGTTTTTGATCTTTAACCAACTTTTTCCTGTGATTTTTACTAGTTTCTTCTTTTCATATAACTTTTTCTTCTCTTTTACCTACATTTTTCATAGAAAATCTGATTATTTTCTCAATTATTTTTATATTATATATATATATGTACTGCGCTGAAACCCGCATTTCCTATACTAGTATGAAAGCTTTTGATCTTTAACCAACTTTTTCCTGTGATTTTTACTAGTTTCTTCTTTTCATATAACTTTTTCTGCTCTTTTACCTACTTTTTTCATGGAAAATCTGATTATTTTCTCAATATTTTTATATTATATATATACTGCGCTGAAACCCGCATTTCATAAACTACTATGAAAGTTTTTGATCTTTAACCAACTTTTTCCTGTGATTTTTACTAGTTTCTTCTTTTCATATAACTTTTTCTGCTCTTTTACCTACATTTTTCATGGAAAATCTGATTATTTTCTCAATATTTTTTATATTATACTGCTATTTATATATATATACTGCGCTGAAACCCGCATTTCCTAAGCTACTATGAAAGTTTTTGATCTTTAACCAACTTTTTCCTGTGATTTTTACTAGTTTCTTTTTTTCATATAACTTTTTCTGCTCTTTTACCTAAATTTTTCATGGAAAATCTGATTATTTTCTCAATATTTTTATATTATATATATAAACTGCGCTGAAACCCGCATTTCCTAAACTACTATGAAAGTTTTTGATCTTTAACCAACTTTTTCCTGTGATTTTTACTAGTTTCTTCTTTTCATATAACTTTTTCTGCTCTTTTACCTACATTTTTCATGGAAAATCTGATTATTTGCTCAATATTTTTATATTATACTGCTATTTTTATATATATACTGCGCTGAAACCTGCATTTCCTAAACTTCTATGAAAGTTTTTGATCTTTAACAAACTTTTTCCTGTGATTTTTACTAGTTTCTTCTTTTCATATAACTTTTTCTGCTCTTTTACCTACATTTTTCATGGAAAATCTGATTATTTTCTCAATATTTTTATATTATACTGCTATTTTAATATATATACTGGGCTGAAACCCGCATTTCCTAAACTACTATGAAAGTTTTTGATCTTTAACCAACTTTTTCCTGTGATTTTTACTAGTTTCTTCTTTTCATATAACTTTTTCTGCTCTTTGACCTACTTTTTTCATGGAAAATCTGATTATTTTCTCAATATTTTTATATTATACTGCTATTTTTATATATATCTGTTGTATTGGCAACACTTACAGAATTATAAAATAACAAATGTTGTGTTGGCAACACTACTGAATTATGAAGTGTCAAATAAAGAACATGATAAGACGAAATAGAACATGGTGGCAGCGGTTGACAAAAAACAGTGGTAAAATAGAAAAAATTATTAAAGAAATATTTATAAGAGAAAAATAAAAGTTAAAATAGTTTAAAAATAAAGTAAATAATAAAGTGCAAATGCCGGAAGAAAAAGAAGGAACATTTACTGGAAATGTGGGGAAGATAACACAAAAACACATTCTTAACCCACCAGGAGAATTTTCTTTCATACCGACAGACTGGGAACGATGGATTGCGCGCTTTGGTAGATATCGGATGGGTAGTGGATTAAATGAGGCTAACGAAGAAAACCAAGTCAGCACATTAATTTACTGCATGGGGGAAAAGGCTGAGGAAATTTTCGACACATTTCGACCATGTCCCACCACATATAAGGTAAGTGTTGAAAAATTCAGCTCTTACTTTATTCCAAAAAAAAATATAATATATGAAAGAGCAAGATTCCTTAAAAGAAAACAAGGCGAGGAAACGGCTGAAGAGTTCATAAGCTCACTCAATGCCCTTGCAAAAAACTGCGATTGGGGTGCACTGCAGAACGAGATGATCCTTTTGACATTGATCGTGGGGATGAAAGATGAGGGTTTAAGTGATAAATTACAACTTGACACAAATCTTTCTCTTGAAAAGGCGACCACAGCATTGCGACAGGTGGAAGAATTGCAGCGCCAAAAACAAGATCTTGCCATAACCTCAAACATATTTAAAGTTGCACGTTTTGAAAACGCGAAAAAGGCGCGGAACAATTCGGGAAAAAATTATCCAAAAGGGAACATAAAGGAAAAGAATTTTGCGCAGTTTGGAAAGCATAGGAAAGTGGGTAGATGTATTCGGTGCGGATTTGAGAGCCATAGTTTCAACAACTGTCCGGCAAAAAATGAGAAATGTAGAAAGTGTAATAGATTAGGCCATTTTGCAAAACAATGTAAAACTAAACAAGTGGAAGAGGTAAACCAAGAAGAATATTTCATCGGTTCTGTTTGTGAAAAATGGTCGGTAGATTTATGACTAAATAACAAAAGAGTAAAATTCAAAGTAGACACAGGGGCGGATGTGTCACTGATTCCGTGGGCTATTGCGAGAGACATTAAAAATATTGATATAAAACAATCAAATACGAAATTATATAGCGTGAATAAAGCAATTAAATTTATTGGAAAAGCGGTCGTGAATTTAAAATACCAAAGCAAAAATGTTTTAGAGACAATTTATATAACCGAAGATAAAATAACACCACTTCTGGGTAAAACAGGAATCGAGAGTTTAGGCCTTATAGAAAGGATATTTGAAGTCTCTCAAGAGAATTGGACCAATAATTATAAGGATATTTTCGAAGGATTGGGAACATATAGGGGAAAGTATAAAATTGAACTGAAAGATAACGCAAAACCATATGCTATAAGCACGCCGAGAATTATTCCTATACACCTAAGGAAAAAGGTCCAAGAGGAGTTGGAAAAGATGAAAAAGAATGGAGTTATTCAAACAGTGGAAGAAGCGACAGAGTGGTGTGCGCCGATGGTCGTTGTTCCAAAGAAGGATGGCACGAGTGTAAGGATCTGCGTGGATCTCACCGAGCTGAATAAAGGTGTAAAAAGACAGGTACATCCGATACCAGGAATCGATTATTCCCTTTCTCAATTAGCAGGTGCTAAAGTATTTTCAAAACTAGATGCAAATAGCGGGTTTTGGCAAATTCCTCTTTCAGAAGAATCTCAAAATTTAACAACGTTTCTCACACCTTTCGGTCGATACAAATTTATCCGACTTCCTTTCGGAATTACATCTGCTCCGGAATTTTTTCAAAGGACAATGACACAAACCTTGGCAGGCTTAAAAAATTGTACAGTACATATGGATGATGTCTTGATATGGGGACGAAGTGTACAGGAACATGATAAATACCTTAAGGAGGTACTGGATAAAATTAGAGAAAGCGGAATGACACTAAATAAAAATAAGTCAGTCTTCGGAAAAACAGAAATAAATTTTTTGGGTCACGTAATTTCGGAAGGAGAAATTAAGGTCGATAGCGAAAAGACAAAAGCCATCAGGGAAATGGAAGCGCCGGGCAACATAAAAGAGGTCCAGAGATTCCTAGGAATGCTCAATTTTGTTGGAAAATACATTCCTAACAGAGCTACAATTATCGAGCCTATCATAAACCTGTTGAGTAAAAAAAATGAATTTATTTGGGGACAGGCACAACAGGACGCATTTAATAAAATTAAATCTCTGTTGATATCTCCACGAAGCTTAAAAGAATTTGACCCAAATAAAGATACCATTGTGTCATGTGATGCCTCAAGTGTGGGATTGGGAGCTGTTCTCCTGCAGCTTCATGGTAAAGAGAATATCCCAGTTGCATACATTTCGAGAAGCTTAACAATGACAGAAAGAAACTATGCAAATATAGAAAGAGAGGCACTAGCGATTACTTGGGCATGTGAAAAGCTGAAGAACTACCTGATAGGGAAGCATTTCACAATACAAACAGATCATAAGCCTTTACTACAAATTTTAAAAACTAAACATTTAGATGATCTTACACCACGACTTCAAAGATTACGAATGAGAATGATGAAGTTTGATTACAGCCTACAATACATTCCAGGGAAAAACCTTTGTGTCGCAGACCACCTTTCGCGAACGCCACTAAAAAACCCTCCAAACAAATATGAACTAGAACTTGAAGAAGAAATAGATGCATTTATACACGAAGTCTCATTAAAAGAAATCCATACAACAGACGAAAATATAGTAAAAGTTATAAACTTGCAACTAGCAGACCCGACATGCCAAGAAATATCCACATATATAAAAACAAAATGGCCAACTAAAGATTCTCTCAGCCCAGAGGTCAAATTATTTTACCCCGTGAGAAATGAAATAAGCACAATAGACAACCTCTTATTACGCAAAAATAGAATGATTATTCCGAAACAGCTCAGAAGACTTATGCTTTCCAAATTGCACGACGGCCACTTAGGTATCACAAAAACAAGACTTAGAGCCCAAAGGACAATGTGGTGGCCTGGTATTTCCAAAGAAATAGAAGAAACCATAAAACAATGCCAAACCTGCATCCAACACACAGTAAACAGACATGAGCCTTTAATACCATCTGATTTCCCCGCATATCCCTGGCAAAAAGCGTCTATGGATCTTTTTAAAACAAATAATAGATGGTACATAGTCATCTCAAACCATTATTCACGGTATTTTGAAACTGTTGAGCTAAGTCGCATGCGTATGAGTGACATAATACAGGCATGTAAATCTACATTTTGTCGGTATGGGATCCCACAATACGTTTACACGGACAGTGGAACACAGTTCCAAAATCTTAATTCCTCAGAATTTCGACAATTCGCCAAGGAATGGTCATTTGAAGTTATTACCAGTAGTCCACAATTTCATCAGGCGAACGGAGCTGCAGAAGCAGCTGTTAAAATAGCTAAGAATATAATAAAGAAAAATCCTAATCGAGTCAAAACAGCACTGCTGGCATACAGAAATACTCCACTTGCCAACGGATTCAGTCCAGCAGAACTCTTATTCGGAAGACAAATCCGAGATACATTACCAAATATAAACCTAAGAAAACAGCCAAATTTTAAAACCCTAGAAAGAAAAGAACATCTATACAGAAAAAAGTACAAGAGTAACTTTGACAAAAGACATCGCGCCATAGAGCTATCTGAACTTAAGATTGGGGATAACGTATGGATAAGAGACTTAAAAAGATTTGGAAAAATAATTAAATTTGTTCAAAACAGGTCATATCTCGTACAAACAGAAAAAAGAATAATTCGTAGGAATAGATTTCACTTAATTAAAACGTCTCATAAAGAATTATTACAGCCATTCAATTCAGCAGTAGAATATCCTGAAGATCTGGGAGAAAACACACAAACTGGAGCACACCTGGAGAGGGGAGAGGAAGCCGCATCTGAAAGTCAACCTTCTGGAAGCAGACAAAACTTCAGCGATCCTATGGTTACCCGATCCGGAAGACGAATTTTTCGAAATATGTAAACAATCGTATTTGTGTAAATATCAATTGTGAATTTTGATCAACTGAATGATGTATACCCTGAAATGAAATATTGACACATATACATATATATATATAAACTGATATATTCGTATGAAAATTGTATAAATCAATTTATAGTATTGCATTTATTGAAATATCCATTCTATTATTTTATTTGTATTTGTAATTAATGAAGTATTGATGAATTAACTATGTTATGTTTATTTTAATGTAAATATTAAATTTTGAACTTTAATATGTGAAAGGGGATGTTGTATTGGCAACACTTACAGAATTATAAAATAACAAATGTTGTGTTGGCAACACTACTGAATTATGAAGTGTCAAATAAAGAACATGATAAGACGAAATAGAACAATATCTTGCGCTGAAACCCGCATTTCCTAAACTACTATGAAGGTTTTTGATCTTTAACCAACTTTTTCCTGTGATTTTTACTAGTTTCTTCTTTTCATATAACTGCTCTCTTACCTACTTTTTTCATGGAAAATCTGATTATTTTCTCAATATTTTTATATTATATATATATATATATATACTGGGCTGAAACCCGCATTTCCTAAACTACTATGAAAGTTTTTGATCTTTAACCAACTTTTTCCTGTAATTTTTACTAGTTTCTTCTTTTCATAGAACTTTTTCTGCTCTTTTGCCTACTTTTTTCATGGAAAATCTGATTATTTTTTCAATATTTTTATATTATACTGCAATTTTTATATATATACTGCGCTGAAACCCACATTTCCTAAACTACTATGAAAGTTTTTGATCTTTAACCAACTTTTTCCTGTGATTTTTACTAGTTTCTTCTTTTCATATAACTTTTTCTGCTCTTTTACCTACTTTTTTCATGGAAAATCTGATTATTTTCTCAATATTTTTATATTATATATATACTGCGCTGAAACCCGCATTTCCTAAACTACTATGAAAGTTTTTGATCTTTAACCAACTTTTTCCTGTGATTTTTACTAGTTTCTTCTTTTCATATAACTTTTTCTTCTCTTTTACCTACATTTTTCATAGAAAATCTGATTATTTTCTCAATTATTTTTATATTATATATATATATGTACTGCGCTGAAACCCGCATTTCCTATACTAGTATGAAAGCTTTTGATCTTTAACCAACTTTTTCCTGTGATTTTTACTAGTTTCTTCTTTTCATATAACTTTTTCTGCTCTTTTACCTACTTTTTTCATGGAAAATCTGATTATTTTCTCAATATTTTTATATTATACTGCTATTTTTATATATATCTTGCGCTGAAACCCGCATTTCCTAAACTACTATGAAGGTTTTTGATCTTTAACCAACTTTTTCCTGTGATTTTTACTAGTTTCTTCTTTTCATATAACTTTTTCTGCTCTTTTACCTACATTTTTCATGGAAAATCTGATTATTTTCTCAATATTTTTATATTATATATATATATACTGCGCTCAAACTCGCATTTCCTAAAGTACTATGAAAGTTTTTGATCTTTAACCAACTTTTTCCTGTGATTTTTACTAGTTTCTTCTTTTCATATAACTTTTTCTGCTGTTTTACCCACATTGTTCATGGAAAATCTGATTATTTTCTCAATATTTTTATATTGTACTGATATTTTTATATATATACTGCGCTGAAACCCGCATTTCCTAAACTACTATGAAAGGTTTTGATCTTTAACCAACTTTTTCCTGTGATTTTTACTAGTTTCTTCTTTTCATACAACTTTTTCTGCTCTTTTTTCCTACTTTTTTCATGGAAAATCTGATTATTTTCTCAACATTTTTATATTATACTGCTATTTTTATATATATACTGCGCTGAAACCCGCATTTCCTAAACTACTATGAAAGTTTTTGATCTTAAACCAACTTTTTCCTGTGATTTTTACTAGTTTCTTCTTTTCATATAACTTTTTCTGCTCTTTTACCTACATTTTTCATAGAAAATCTGATTATTTTCTCAATATTTTTATATTATATATATATATGTACTGCGCTGAAACCCGCATTTCCTATACTAGTATGAAAGTTTTTGATCTTTAACCAACTTTTTCCTGTGATTTTTACTAGTTTCTTCTTTTCATATAACTTTTTCTGATCTTTTACCTACTTTGTTCATGGAAAATCTGATTATTTTCTCAATATTTTTATATTATATATATATACTGCGCTGAAACCCGCATTTCCTAAACTACTATGAAAGTTTTTGATCTTTAACCAACTTTTTCCTGTGATTTTTACTAGTTTCTTCTTTTCATATAACTTTTTCTGCTCTTTTACCTACTTTTTTCATGCAAAATATGAAACTATGAAAGTTTTTGATCTTTAACCAAATTTTTCCTGTGATTTTTACTAGTTTCTTCTTTTCATATAACTTTTTCTGCTCTTTTACCAACTTTTTTCATGGAAAATCTGATTATTTTCTCAATATTTTTATATTATACTGCTATTTTTATATATATACTGCGCTGAAACCCGCATTTTTCATGTACTAGTATGAAAGTTTTTGATCTTTAACCAACTTTTTCCTGTGATTTTTACCAGTTTGTTCTTTTCATATAACTTTTTCTGCTCTTTTACCTACTTTTGTCATGGAAAATCTGATTATTTTCTCAATATTTTTATATTATATATATATATATACTGCGCTGAAACCCGCATTTCCTATACTAGTATGAAAGTTTTTTATCTTTAACCAACTTTTTCCTGTGATTTTTACTAGTTTCTTCTTTTCATATAACTTTTTCTGCTCTTTTACCTACATTTTTCACAGAAAATCTGATTATTTTCTCAATATTTGTATATTATATATATATACTGCGCTGAAACCCGCATTTCCTAAACTACTATGAAAGTTTTTGATCTTTAACCAACTTTTTCCTGTGATTTTTACTAGTTACTTCTTTTCATATAACTTTTTCTGCTCTTTTACCTACTTTTTTCATGGAAAATCTGATTTTTTTCTCAATATTTTTATATTATACTGCTATTTTTTATATATATACTGCGCTGAAACCCGCATTTCCTAAACTATTATGAAAGTTTTTGATCTCTAAACCAACTTTTTCCTGTGATTTTTACTAGTTTCTTCTTTTTCATATAACTTTTTCTGCTCTTTTACCTACTTTTTTCATGCAAAATCTGATTATTTTCTCAATATTTTTATATATATATATATATACTGCGCTGAAACCCGCATTTCCTAAACTACTATGAAAGTTTTTAATCTTTAAACCAACTTTTTCCTGTGATTTTTACTAGTTTCTTCTTTTCACATAACTTTTTCTGCTCTGAAATCTTCTGAAAATCTGATTATTTTCTCAATATTTTTATATTATACTGCTATTTTTATATATATACTGCGCTGAAACCCGCATTTCCTAAACTACTATGAAAGTTTTTAATCTTTAACCAACTTTTTCCTGTGATTTTTACTAGTTTCCTCTTTTCACATAACTTTTTCTGCTCTTTTACCTACTTTTTTCATGGAAAATCTGATTATTTTCTCAATATTTTTATATTATACTGCTATTTTTATATATATACTGCGCTGAAACCTACATTATTACTACTATGAACGCTTTTTATCTTTAACCAACTTTTTCCTGTGATTTTTACTAGTTTCTTCTTTTCATATAACTTTTTCTGCTCTTTTACCAATTTTTTCATGGAAAATCTGATTATTTTCTAAATACTTTTATATTATATATATATACTGCGCTGAAACCCGCATTTCCTATACTAGTATGAAAGTTTTTGATCTTTAACCAACTTTTTTCCTGTGATTTTTACTAGTTTCTTCCTTTCATATAACTTTTTCTGCTCTTTTACCTACATTTTTTCATGGAAAATCTGATTATTTTCTCAATATTTTTT
>CAKAIZ010000139.1:0-16630 GCA_916610145.1 Eristalis arbustorum | reverse complement strand
ATTCCCCCATATATGCGTAAACAGCGTGGTAATAAGCGATAAACTGCATCCCTGAAAAACGCTCCGTTTTCGAGATATGGGCGATCTGGTAAAATGAAGCATTTAAGGTTGCCTTTTTCGATCCTTTTTCTACCTCCGATCTTTCGCGTGCGGAATGTTGAGGGCTCAACAGAAGCATCCTTCCATTCCCTATATATGCATAAACAGCGTGGTAATAAGCGATAAACTGGATCCCTGAAAAACGCACCGTTTTCGATATATGGGCGATCCTGTAAAATTAAGCATTTCTAGTCGCCTTGTCGATCCTTTTTCTGCCTCCGATCTATCGCGTGGGGAACGTTGAGGGCTCAACAAAAGCGTCCTTCCATTCCCCATATATGAATAAACAGCGTGGTAATAAGCGATAAGCTGGATCGCTGAAAAACGCACCGTTTGCGAGATATGGGCGCTCCTGTAAAATTAAGCATTTCAAGTCGCCTTGTCGATCCTTTTTCTACCTCCGAGTTATCGCGTAGGGAATGTTGAGGGCTCAACAGAAGCGTCCTTCCATTCCCCATATATGCGTAAACAGCGTGGTAATAAGCGATAAACTGGATCCGCTCTGTATCGAGATATGGGCGATCTTGTAAAATGAAGCATTTCAGGTCGCCTTTTTCGATCCTTTTTCTACCTCCGAGTTATCGCGTAGGGAATGTTGAGGGCTCAACAGAAGGGTCCTTCCATTCCCCATATCTGAATAAACAGCGTCGTAAAAAGCGATAAACTGGATCGCTGAAAAACGCACCCTTTTCGAGATATGGGAGATCTTGTAAAATGTAGCCATTCAGGTCGCCTTTTTCGATCCTTTTTCTACCTCCGAGTGTCGCGTAGGGAATTTTGAGGGCTCAACAGAAGCGTCCTTCCATTCCCCATATCTGAATAAACAGCGTGGTAATAAGCGATAAACTGGATCGCTGAAAAACGCACTGTTTTCGAGATATGGGCGATTTTGTAAAATTAAGCATTTCAGGTTGCCTTTTTCGATCCTTTTTCTACCGCCCAGTTATAGCGTAGGAAATGTTGAGCACTCAACAGAAGCGTCCTTCTATTTCCTATATATGAATAAATGGCGTGGTAATAAGCGATAAACTGGATCGCTGAAAAACGCAACGTTTTCGAGATATGTGCGATATTGTAAAATGAAGCATTTCAGGTCGCCTTTTTCGATCCTTTTTCTACCTCCGATCTATCGCGTAATTAATGTTGAGGGCTCAACTAAAGCGTCCTTCCATTCCCCATATATGCGTAAACAGCGTGGTAATAAGCGATAAACTGGATCCCTGAAAAACACTCCGTTTTCGAGATATGGGCGATCTTGTAAAATGAAGCATTTCAGGACGCCTTTTTCGATCCTTTTTCTACCTCCGAGTTATCGCGTAGGGAATGTTGAGGGCTCAGCAGAAGCGTCCTTCCATTTCGCATATATGAATAAATAGCGCCGTAAAAAGCGATAAACTGGATCCCTGAAAAACTCTCCGTTTTCGATATATGGGCGATCTTGTAAAATTAAGCATTTCTAGTCGCCTTGTCGATCCTTTTTCTACCTCCGATCTATCGCGTGGGGAACGTTGAGGGCTCAACAAAAGCGTCCTTCCATTCCCCATATATGAATAAACAGCGTGGTAATAAGCGATAAGCTGGATCGCTGAAAAACGCACCGTTTTCGAGATATGGGCGCTCTTGTAAAATGAAGCATTTCAAGCCGCCTTGTCGATCCTTTTTCTACCTCCGAGTTATCGCGTAGGGAATGTTGAGGGCTCAACAGGAGCGTCCTTCCATTCCCCATATATGCGTAAACAGCGTGGTAATAAGCGATAAACTGGATCCCTGAAAAACGCTCTGTATCGAGATATGGGCGATCTTGTGAAATGAAGCATTTCAGGTCGCCTTTTTCGATCCTTTTTCTACCTCCGAGTTATCGCGTAGGGAATGTTGAGGGCTCAACAGAAGGGTCCTTCCATTCCCCATACATGAATAAACAGCGTGGTAATAAGCGATAAACTGGATCGCTGAAAAACCCACCGTTTTCGATATATGGGCGATCTTGTAAGATTAAGCACTTCAAGTCGCCTTGTCGATCCTTTTTCCACCGCCGAGTTATCGCGTAGGGCATGTTGAGGGCTCAACAGAACCGTCCTTCCATTCCCCATATCTGAATAAGCAGCGTGGTAATAAGCGATAAACTGAATCGCTGAAAAACGCACCGTTTTCGAGATATGGGCGCTCTTGTAAAAAAAAATGAAGCATTTCAAGTCGCCTTGTCCATCCTTTTTCTACCTCCGAGTTATCGCGTAGGGAATGTTGAGGGCTCAACAGGAGCGTCCTTCCATTCCCCATATATGCGTAAACAGCGTGGTAATAAGCGATAAACTGGATCCGCTCTGTATCGAGATATGGGCGATCTTGTAAAATGAAGCATTTCAGGTCGCCTTTTTCGATCCTTTTTCTACCTCCGAGTTATCGCGTAGGGAATGTGGAGGGCTCAACAGAAGCGTCCTTCCATTTCCCATATATGCGTAAACAGCGTGGTAATAAGCGATAAGCTGCATCCCTGAAAAACGCTCCGTTTTCGAGATATGGGTGATCTTGTAAAATGAAGCCATTCAGGTCACCTTTTTCTATCCTTTTTCTACCTCCGCGTTATCGCGCAGGGAATGTTGAGGGCTCAACAGAAGCATCCTTCCATTCCCCATATATGAATTAACAGCGTCGTAAAAAGCGATAAACTGGATCGCTGAAAAACGCACTGTTTTCGATATATGGGCGATCTTGTAAAGGTAAGCACTTCAAGGCGCCTTGTCGATCCGTTTTCTACCTCCCAGTTATGGCGTAGGGAATGTTGAGGGCTCAACAGAAGCGTCCTTCTATTTCCTATATATGAATAAATAGCGTGGTCATAAGCGATAATCTGGATCGCTGAAAAACGCACCGTTTTAAATATATGGGCGATATTGTAAAATGAAGCATTTCAGGGCGCCTTTTTCTACCTACGAGTTATCGCGTAGGGAATATTGGGGGCTAAACAGAAGCGTCCTTCCATTTCCTATATATGAATAAACAGCGTGGTAATAAGCGATAAACTGAATCGCTGAAAAACGCACCGTTTTCGATATATGGGCGATATTGTAAAATGAAGCATTTCAAGTCGCCTTGTCGATCCTTTTTCTACCTCCGAGTTACCGCGTAGGGAATGTTGAGGGCTCAACAGAAGCGCCCTTAATCCCCATATATGAATAAACAGCGTGGTAATAAGCGATAAACTGGATCGCTGAAAAACGCACCGTTTTCGAGATATGGGCGATATTGTAAAATGAAGCATTTCAGGTCGCCTTTTTCGATCCTTTTTCTACCTCCGATCTATCGCGTGGGGAATGTTGAGGGCTCAACAAAAGCGTCCTTCCAATTCCTATATATGAATAAACAGCGTGGTAATAAGCGATAAACTGGATCACTGAAAAACGCACCGTTTTCGATGTATGGGCCATCTTGTAAGATTAAGCACTTCAAGTCGCCTTGTCGATCCTTTTTCTACCTCCGAGTTATCGCGTAGGGAATGTTGAGGGCTAAACAGAAGCGTCCTTCCATTTCCTATATATGAATAAACAGCGTGGTAATAAGCGATAAACTGAATCGCTGAAAAACGCACCGTTTTCGATATATGGGCGATATTGTAAAATGAAGCATTTCAGGTCGCCTTTTTCGATACTTTTTCTACCTCCGATCTATCGCGTGGGAAATGTTGAGGGCTCAACAGAAGCGTCCTTCCATTTCCCATATATGCGTAAACAGCGTGGTAATAAGCGATAAACTGCATCCCTGAAAAACGCTCCGTTTTCGAGATATGGGCGATCTTGTAAAATGAAGCCATTCAGGTCACCTTTTTCTATCCTTTTTCTACCTCCGCGTTATCGCGCAGGGAATGTTGAGGGCTCAATTGAAGCGTCCTTCCATTCCCCATATATGAATTAACAGCGTCGTAAAAAGCGATAAACTGGATCGCTGAAAAACGCACTGTTTTCGATATATGGGCGATCTTGTAAAGTTAAGCACTTCAAGTCGCCTTGTCGATCCGTTTTCTACCTCCCAGTTATCGCGTAGGGAATGTTGAGGGCTCAACAGAAGCGTCCTTCTATTTCCTATATATGAATAAATAGCGTGGTAATAAGCGATAATCTGGATCGCTGAAAAACGCACCGTTTTAAATATATGGGCGATATTGTAAAATGAAGCATTTCAGGTCGCCTTTTTCTACCTCCGAGTTATCGCGTAGGGAATGTTGAGGGCTAAACAGAAGCGTCCTTCCATTTCCTATATATGAATAAACAGCGTGGTAATAAGCGATAAACTGAATCGCTGAAAAACGCACCGTTTTCGATATATGGGCGATATTGTAAAATGAAGCATTTCAGGTCGCCTTTTTCGATCCTTTTTCTACCTCCGATCTATTGCGTGGGGAATGTTGAGGGCTCAACAGAAGCGTCCTTCCATTTCCTATATATGAATAAACAGCGTGGTAATAAGCGATAAACTGGATCCCTGAAAAACGCACCGTTTTCGAGATATGAGCGATATTGTAAAATTAAGTATTTCAGGTCGCCTTTTTCTGCCGCCGAGTTATCGCGTTGGGAATGTTGAGGGCTCAACAGAAGCGTCCTTCCATTCCCCATATATGAATAAACAGCGTGGTAATTAGCGATAAACTGGATCGCTGAAAAACGCACCATTTTCGATATATGGGCGATCTTGTAAGATTCAGCACTTCAAGTCGCCTTGTCGATCCTTTTTCTACCTCCGAGTTACCGCGTAGGGAATGTTGAGGGCTCAACAGAAGCGTCCTTCCATTCCCTATATATGAATAAACAGCGTGGTAATAAGCGATAAACTGGAACGCTGAAAAACGCACCGTTTTCGATATATGGGCGATCTTGTAAGATTAAGCACTTCAAGTCGCCTTGTCGATCCTTTTTCTACCTCCAAGTTACCGCGTAGGGAATGTTGAGGGCTCAACAGAAGCATCCTTCGATTTCCTATATATGAATAAACAGCGTGGTAATAAGCGATAAACTGGATCGCTGAAAAACGCACCGTTTTAGAGATATGGGCGATATTGTAAAATGAAGCATTTCAGGTCGCCTTTTTCGATCCTTTTTCTACCTCCGATCTATCGCGTGGGGAATGTTGAGGGCTCAACAGAAGCGTCCTTCCAATTCCTATATATGAATAAACAGCGTGGTAATAAGCGATAAACTGGATCGCTGAAAAACGCACCGTTTTCGATATATGGGCCATCTTGTAAGATTAAGCACTTCAAGTCGCCTTGTCGATCCTTTTTCTACCTCCGAGTTATCGCGTAGGGAATGTTGAGGGCTAAACAGAAGCGTCCTTCCATTTCCTATATATGAATAAACAGCGTGGTAATAAGCGATAAACTGAATCGCTGAAAAACGCACCGTTTTCGATATATGGGCGATATTGTAAAATGAAGCATTTCAGGTCGCCTTTTTCGATCCTTTTTCTACCTCCCATCTATTGCGTGGGGAATGTTGAGGGCTCAACAGAAGCGTCCTTCCAATTCCTATATATGAATAAACAGCGTGGTAATAAGCGATAAACTGGATCGCTGAAAAACGCACCGTTTTCGATGTATGGGCCATCTTGTAAGATTAAGAACTTCAAGTCGCCTTGTCGATCCTTTTTCTACCTCCGAGTTATCGCGTAGGGAATGTTGAGGGCTAAACAGAAGCGTCCTTCCATTTCCTGTATATGAATAAACAGCGTGGTAATAAGCGATAAACTGGATCCCTGAAAAACGCACCGTTTTCGAGATATGAGCGATATTGTAAAATTAAGTTTCAGGTCGCCTTTTTCTGCCGCCGAGTTATCGCGTTGGGAATGTTGAGGGCTCAACAGAAGCGTCCTTAATCCCCATATATGAATAAACAGCGTGGTAATTAGCGATAAACTGGATCGCTGAAAAACGCACCATTTTCGATATATGGGCGATCTTGTAAGATTCAGCACTTCAAGTCGCCTTGTCGATCCTTTTTCTACCTCCGAGTTACCGCGTAGGGAATGTTGAGGGCTTAACAGAAGCGTCCTTCCATTCCCTATATATGAATAAACAGCGTGGTAATAAGCGATAAACTGGAACGCTGAAAAACGCACCGTTTTCGATATATGGGCGATCTTGTAAGATTAAGCACTTCAAGTCGCCTTGTCGATCCTTTTTCTACCTCCGAGTTACCGCGTAGGGAATGTTGAGGGCTCAACCGAAGCATCCTTCGATTTCCTATATATGAATAAACAGCGTGGTAATAAGCGATAAACTGGATCGCTGAAAAACGCACCGTTTTCGAGATATGGGCGATATTGTAAAATGAAGCATTTCAGGTCGCCTTTTTCGATCCTTTTTCTACCTCCGATCTATCGCGTGGGGAATGTTGAGGGCTCAACAGAAGCGTCCTTCCAATTCCTATATATGAATAAACAGCGTGGTAATAAGCGATAAACTGGATCGCTGAAAAACGCACCGTTTTCGATATATGGGCCATCTTGTAAGATTAAGCACTTCAAGTCGCCTTGTCGATCCTTTTTCTACCTCCGAGTTATCGCGTAGGGAATGTTGAGGGCTAAACAGAAGCGTCCTTCCATTTCCTATATATGAATAAACAGCGTGGTAATAAGCGATAAACTGGATCGCTGAAAAACGCACCGTTTTCGATGTATGGGCCATCTTGTAAGATTAAGAACTTCAAGTCGCCTTTTTCGATCCTTTTTCTACCTCCGATCTATCGCGTGGGGAATGTTGAGGGCTCAACAGAAGCGTCCTTCCAATTCCTATATATGAATAAACAGCGTGGTAATAAGCGATAAACTGGATCGCTGAAAAACGCACCGTTTTCGATATATGGGCCATCTTGTAAGATTAAGCACTTCAAGTCGCCTTGTCGATCCTTTTTCTACCTCCGAGTTATCGCGTAGGGAATGTTGAGGGCTAAACAGAAGCGTCCTTCCATTTCCTATATATGAATAAACAGCGTGGTAATAAGCGATAAACTGGATCCCTGAAAAACGCACCGCTTTCGAGATATGAGCGATATTGTAAAATTAAGTATTTCAGGTCGCCTTTTTCTGCCGCCGAGTTATCGCGTAGGGAATGTTGAGGGCTCAACAGAAGCGTCCTTCCATTCCCCATATATGAATAAACAGCGTGGTAATTAGCGATAAACTGGATCGCTGAAAAACGCACCATTTTCGATACATGGGCGATCTTTTAAGATTAAGCACTTCAGGTCGTCTTGTCGATCCTTTTTCTACCTCCGAGTTACCGCGTAGGGAATGTTGAGGGCTCAACAAAAGCGTCCTTCCATTCCCCATATATGCGTAAACAGCGTGGTAATAAGCAATAAACTGGATCGCTGAAAAACGCACCGTTTTCGATATATGGGCGATCTTGTAAAATTAAGCATTTCAGGTCGCCTTTTTCGACCCTTTTTCTACCTCCGAGTTATCGCGTAGGGAATGTTGAGCGCTCAACAGAAGCGTCCTTCTATTCCCCATATCTGAATAAACAGAGTGGTAATAAGCGATAAACTGGATCCCTGAAAAACGCACCGTTTTCGAGATATGGGCGATATTGTAAAATTAAGCATTTCAGGTCGCCTTTATCGATCCTTTTTCTACCTCCGATCTATCGCGTGGGGAACGTTGAGGGCTCAACAAATGCGTCCTTCCATTCCCCATATATGAATAAACAGCGTGGTAATAAGCGATAAACTGGATCGCTGAAAAATGCACCGTTTTCGATATATGGGCGATATTGTAAAATTAAGCATTTCAGGTCGCCTTGTCGATCCTTTTTCTACCTCCGAGTTATCGCGTAGGGAATGTTGAGGGCTCAACAGAAGCGTCCTTTCATTCCCAATTTATGCGTAAACAGCGTGATAATAAGCGATAGACTGGATCCCAGAAAAACGCTTCGTATCGAGATCTTGTACGATCTTGTAAAATGAAGCATTTCAGGTCGCCTTTTTCGATCCTTTTTCTACATCCGATTTATCGCGTAATTAATGTTGAGGGCTCAACAGAAGCGTCCTTCCATTCCCCATATATGAATAAACAGCGTTGTAATAAGCGATAAACTGGATCCATGAAATACGTTCCGTTTTCAAGATATGGGCGATCTTGTAAAATGAAGCATTTCAGGTCGCCTTTTTCGATCCTTTTTCTACCTCCGATTTATCGCGTAATTAATGTCGAGGGCTCAACAGAGCGTCCTAACATTCCCCATATATGAATAAACAGCGTTGTAATAAGCGATAAACTGGATCCATGAAAAACGCTCCGTTTTCAAGATATGGGCGATCTTGTAAAATGAAGCATTTCAGGTCGCCTTTTTCGATCCTTTTTCTACCTCCGATCTATCGCGCGGGGAATGTTGAGGGCTCAACAGAAGCGTCCTTACATTTCTCATATATGCGTAAACAGCGTGGTAATAAGCGATAAACTGGATTCTTGAAAAACGCTCTGTATCGAGATATGGGCGATCTTGTAAAATTAAGCATTTCCGGTCGCCTTTTTCGACCCTTTTTCTACCTCCGAGTTTTCGCGTAGGGAATGTTGAGCGCTCAACAGAAGCGTCCTTCCATTCCCCATATCTGAATAAACAGCGTGGTAATAAGCGATAAACTGGATCCCTGAAAAACGCACCGTTTTCGAGATATGGGCGATATTGTAAAATTAAGCATTTCAGGTCGCCTTTTTCGATAATTTTTCTACCTCCGATCTATCGCGTGGGGAACGTTGAGGGCTTAACAAAAGCGTCAATCCATTCCCCATACATGAATAAACAGCGTGGTAATAAGCGATAAACTGGATCGCTGAAAAATGCACCGTTTTCGATATATGGGCGATATTGCAAAATTAACCATTTCAGGTCGCCTTTTTTTATCCTTTTTGTACCTCCGAGTTATCGCGTAGACAATGTTGAGGGCTCAACAGAAGCGTCCTTCCATTCCCCATATATGCGTAAACAGCGTGGTAATAAGCGATAAACTGGATCACTGAAAAATGCTCCGTTTTCGAGATATGGGCGATCTTGTAAAAATAAGCATTTCGCCTTCGCAGGTCGCCTTTTTCGATCCTTTTTCTACCTCCGATCTATCGCGTGGGGAATGTTGAGGGCTCAACAGAAGGGTCCTTTCATTCCCCATATATGCGTAAACAACGTGGTAATAAGCGATAAACTGGATCACTGAAAAATGCTCCGTTTTCGAGATATGGGCGATCTTGTAAAAATAAGCATTTCAGGTCGCCTTTTTCGATCCTTTTTCTACATCCGATCTATCGCGTAGGGAATGTTGAGGGCTCAACAGAAGCGTCCTTCCATTTCGCATATATGAATAAATAGCGTCGTAAAAAGCGATAAACTGGATCCCTGAAAAACGCTCCGTTTTCGATATATGGGCGATCTTGTAAAATTAAGCATTTCTAGTCGCCTTGTCGATCCTTTTTCTACCTCCGAACTTTCGCGTGGGGAATGTTGAGGGCTCAACAGAAGCATCCTTCCATTCCCCATATATGCGTAAACAGCGTGGAAATAAGCGATAAACTGGATCGCTGAAAAACGCACCGTTTTCTATATATGGGCGATCTTGTAAAATTAAGCATTTCAGGTCGCCTTTTTCGATCCTTTTTCCACCTCCGATTTATCGCGTAATTAATGTTGAGGGCTCAACAGAAGCGTCCTAACATTCCCCATATATGAATAAACAGCGTTGTAATAAGCGATAAACTGGATCCATGAAAAACGCTCCGTTTTCAAGATATGGGCGATCTTGTAAAATGAAGCATTTCAGGTCGCCTTTTTCGATCCTTTTTCTACCTCCGATCTATCGCGCGGGGAATGTTGAAGGCTCAACAAAAGCGTCCTTCCATTCCCCATATATGCGTAAACAGCGTGGTAATAAGCGATAAACTCAGAGCGAACTCACTTCAGGTCGCCTTTTTCGATCCTTTTTCTACCTCCGAGCTATAGCGTAGGGAATGTTGAGGGCTCAACAGAAGCGTCCTTCCATTTCCTATATATGAATAAACAGCGTGGTAATAAGCGATAAACTGGATCGCTGAAAAACGCACCGTTTTCGAGATATGGGCGATATTGTAAAATGAAGCATTTCAGGTCGCCTTTTTCTACCTCCGATCTATTGCGTGGGGAATGTTGAGGGCTCAACAGAAGCGTCCTGCCATTTCCTATATATGAATAAACAGCGTGGTAATAAGCGATAAACTGGATCGCTGAAAAACGCACCGTTTTCGAGATATGGGCGATATTGTAAAATGAAGCATTTCAGGTCGCCTTTTTCGATCCTTTTTCTACCTCCGATCTATCGCTTTTGATCTTTAACCAACTTTTTCCTGTGATTTTTACTAGTTTCTTCTTTTCATATAACTTTTTCTGCTCTTTTACCTACTTTTTTCATGGAAAATCTGATTAATTTCTCATTATTCTTATATTATACTGCTATTTTTATGTATATACTGCGCTGAAACCCGCATTTCCTAAACTACTATGAAAGTTGTTGATCTTTAACCAACTTTTTTCCTGTGATTTTTACTAGTTTCTTCTTTTCATATAACTTTTTCTGCTCTTTTACCTACTTTTTTCATTCAAAGTCTGATTATTTTCTCAATATTTTTATATTATATTTATATACTGCGCTGAGACCAGCATTTCCTGAACTACTTTGAAAGTTTTTGATCTTTATTTTTATGTATATACTGCGATGAAACCCGCATTTCCTAAACTACTATAAAAGTTTTTGATCTTTAACCAACTTTTTCCTGTCATTTTTACTAGTTTCTTCTTTTCATATAACTTTTTCTGCTCTTTTACCTACATTTTTCATGGAAAATCTGATTATTTTCTCAATATTTTTATATTATACTGCTATTTTTATGTATATACTGCGCTGAAACCCGCATTTCCTAAACTACTATGAAAGTTTTTGATCTTTAACCAACTTTTTCCTGTGATTTTTACTAGTTTCTTCTTTTCATATAACTTTTTCTGCTCTTTTACCTACATTTTTCATGGAAAATCTGATAATTTTCTCAATATTTTTATATTATACTGCAATTTTTATATATATACTGCGATGAAACCCGCATTTCCTAAACTACTATGAAGGTTTTTGATCTTTAACCAACTTTTTTCTGTCATTTTTACTAGTTTCTTCTTTTCATATAACTTTTTCTGCTCTTTTACCTACTTTTTTCATGGAAAATCTGATTATTTTCTCAATATTCTTATATTATACTGCTATTTTTATACATATACTGCGCTGAAACCCGCATTTCCTAAACTACTATGAAAGGTTTTGATCTTTAACCAACTTTTTCCTGTGATTTTTACTAGTTTCTTCTTTTCATATAACTTTTTCTGCTCTTTTACCTACTTTTTTCATGGAAAATCTGATTATTTTCTCAATATTTTTATATTATATATATATACTGCGCTGAAACCCGCATTTCCTAAACTACTATGAAAGTTGTTGATCTTTAACCAACTTTTTCCTGTGATTTTTACTAGTTTCTTCTTTTCATATAACTTTTTCTGCTCTTTTACCTACTTTTTTCATGGAAAATCTGATTATTTTCTCAATATTTTTATATTATACTGCTATTTTTATGTATATACTGCGCTGAAACCCGCATTTCCTAAACTACTATGAAAGTTTTTGATCTTTAACCAACTTTTTCCTGTGATTTTTACTAGTTTCTTCTTTTCATATAACTTTTTCTGCTCTTTTACCTACTTTTTTCTTGGAAAATCTGATTATTTTCTCAATATTTTTATATTATACTGCTATTTTTATGTATATACTGCGCTGAAACCCGCATTTCCTAAACTACTATGAAAGTTTTTGATCTTTAACCAACTTTTTCCTGTCATTTTTTACTAGTTTCTTCTTTTCATATAACTTTTTCTGCTCTTTTACCTACTTTTTTCATTCAAAGTCTGATTATTTTCTCAATATTTTTTTATTATATACATATATACTGCGCTGGAACCCGCATTTCCTTAACTACTATGAAAGTTTTTGATCTTTAACCAACTTTTTCCTGTGATTTTTACTAGTTTCTTCTTTTCATATAACTTTTTCTGCTCTTTTACCTACATTTTTCATGGAAAATCTGATTAATTTCTCAATATTTTTATATTATACTGCTATTTTTATGTATATACTGCGCTGAAACCCGCATTTCCTAAACTACTATGAAAGTTTTTGATCTTTAACCAACTTTTTCCTGTGATTTTTACTAGTTTCTTCTTTTCATATAACTTTTTCTGCTCTTCTACCAACTTTTTTCATGGTAAATCTGATTATTTTCTCAATATTTTTATATTATACTGCTATTTTTATGTATATACTGCGCTGAAACCCGCATTTCCTAAACTACTATGAAAGTTGTTGATCTTTAACCAACTTTTTTCTTTGATTTTTACTAGTTTCTTATTTTCATATAACTTTTTCTGCTCTTTTACCTACTTTTTTCATGGAAAATCTGATTATTTTCTCAATATTTTTATATTATACTGCTATTTTTATGTATATACTGCGCTGAAACCCGCATTTCCTAAGCTACTATGAAAGTTTTTGATCTTTAACCAACTTTTTCTTGTCATTTTTACTAGTTTCTTCTTTTCATATAACTTTTTCTGCTCTTTTACCTACTTTTTTCATGGAAAATCTGATTATTTTCTCAATATTTTTATATTACATATATATATACTGCGCTGAAACCCCCATTTCCTTAACTACTATGAAAGTTTTTGATCTTTAACCAACTTTTTCCTGTCATTTTTACTAGTTTCTTCTTTTCATATAACTTTTTCTGCTCTTTTACCTACATTTTTCATGGAAAATCTGATAATTTTCTCAATATTTTTATATTATATTTATATACTGCGCTGAAACCCGCACTTCCTAAACTACTATGAAAGCTGTTGATCTTTAACCAACTTTTTCCTGTGATTTTTACTAGTTTCTTCTTTTCATATAACTTTTTCTGCTCTTTTACCTATATTTTTCATGGAAAATCTGATTATTTTCTCAATATTTTTATATTATATGTATATACTGCGCTGAAACCCGCATTTCCTAAACTACAATGAAAGTTTTTGATCTTTAACCAACTTTTTTCTGTGATTTTTACTAGTTTCTTCTTTTCATATAACTTTTTCTGCTCTTTTACCTACATTTTTCATGGAAACTCTGATTATTTTCTCAATATTTTTATATTATATATATTATATATATATACTCCGCTGAAACCCGCATTTCCTAAACTACTATGAAAGCTTTTGATCTTCAACCAACTTTTTCCTGTCATTTTTACTAGTTTCTTCTTTTCATATAACTTTTTCTGCTCTTTTACCTACTTTTTCATGGAAAATCTGATTATTTTCTCAATATTTTTATATTATATATATATATATATATACTGCGCTGAAAGCCGCATTTCCTGAACTACTATGAAAGTTTTTGATCTTTAACAAACTTTTTCCTGTGATTTTTACTAGTTTCTTCTTTTCATATAACTTTTTCTGCTCTTCTACCTACTTTTTTCATTCAAAGTCTGATTATTTTCTCAATATTTTTATATTATATATATATATATACTGCGCTGAAACCCGCATTTCCTGAACAACTATGAAAGTTTTTGATCTTTAACAAACTTTTTCCTGTGATTTTTACTAGTTTCTTCTTTTCATATTACTTTTTCTGCTCTTTTACCTACTTTTTTCATTCAAATTCTGATTATTTTCTCAATATTTTTATATTATTTATATATATACTGCGCTGAAACCCGCATTTCCTAAACTACTATGAAAGTTTTTGATCTTTAACCAACTTTTTCCTGTTATTTTTACTAGTTTCTTCTTTTCATATAACTTTTTCTGCTCTTTTACCTATTTTTTTCATGGAAATCTGATCATTTTCTCAATATTTTTATATTATACTGCTATTTTTATATATATACTGCTCTGAAACCCGCATCTCCTAAACTACTATGAAAGTTTTTGATCTTTAACCAACTTTCCTGTGATTTTTACTAGTTTCTTCTTTTCATATAACTTTTTCTGCTCTTTTACCTACTTTTTTCATGGAAAATCTGATTATTTTCTCAATATTTTTAAATTATATATATATACTGCGCCGAAACCCGCATTTCCTAAACTACTATGAAAGTTTCTGATCTTTAACCAACTTTTTCGTTTTATATTATATATACAAACTGCGCTGAAACCCGCATTTCCTAAACTACTATGAAAGTTTTTGATCTTTAACCAACTTTTTCCTGTGATTTTTACTAGTTTCTTCTTTTCATATAACTTTTTCTGCTCTTTTACCTACATTTTTCATGGAAAGTCTGATTATTTTCTTAATATTTTTATATTATATATATATACTGCGCTGAAACACGCATTTCCTAAACTACTATGAAAGTTTTTGAATTTTAACCAACTTTCTTCTGTGATTTTTACTAGTTTCTTCTTTTCATATAACTTTTTCTGCTCTTTTACCTATATTTTTCATGGAAAATCTGATTATTTTCTCAATATTTTTATATTATATGTATATACTGCGCTGAAACCCGCATTTCCTAAACTACAATGAAAGTTTTTGATCTTTAACCAACTTTTTTCTGTGATTTTTACTAGTTTCTTCTTTTCATATAACTTTTTCTGCTCTTTTACCTACATTTTTCATGGAAACTCTGATTATTTTCTCAATATTTTTATATTATATATATTATATATATATACTCCGCTGAAACCCGCATTTCCTAAACTACTATGAAAGCTTTTGATCTTCAACCAACTTTTTCCTGTCATTTTTACTAGTTTCTTCTTTTCATATAACTTTTTCTGCTCTTTTACCTACTTTTTTCATGGAAAATCTGATTATTTTCTCAATATTTTTATATTACATATATATATACTGCGCTGAAACCCGCATTTCCTTAACTACTATGAAAGTTTTTGATCTTTAACCAACTTTTTCCTGTCATTTTTACTAGTTTCTTCTTTTCATATAACTTTTTCTGCTCTTTTACCTACATTTTTCATGGAAAATCTGATTAATTTTCAATATTTTTATATTATACTGCTATTTATATGTATATACTGCGCTGAAACCCGCATTTCCTAAACTACTATGAAAGTTTTTGATCTTTAACCAACTTTTTCCTGTGATTTTTAATAGCTTCTTCTTTTCATATAACTTTTTCTGCTCTTTTACCTACTTTTTTCATGGAAAATCTGATTATTTTCTCAATATTTTTATATTATATTGCTATTTTTATATATATACTGCGCTGAAACCCGCATTTCCTACACTACTATGAAAGTTTTTGATCTTTAACCAACTTTTTCTTGTCATTTTTAATAGTTTCTTCTTTTCATATAACTTTTTCAGCTCTTTTACCTACATTTTTCATTGAAAATCTGATTAATTTCTTAATATTTTTATATTATACTGCTATTTTTATGTATATACTGCGCTGAAACCCGCTTTTCATAAACTACTATGGAAGTTTTTGATCTTTAACCAACTTTTTCCTGTGATTTTTACTAGTTTCTTCTTTTCATATAACTTTTTCTGCTCTTTTACCTACTTTTTTCATTCAAAGTCTGATTATTTTCTCAATATTTTTATATTATGTATATATATATATATATACTGCGCTGAAACCCGCATTTCCTGAACTACTATGAAAGTTTTTGATCTTTAACCAACTTTTTTCTGTGATTTTTACTAGTTTCTTCTTTTCATATAACTTTTTCTGCTCTTTTACCTACATTTTTCATGGAAACTCTGATTATTTTCTCAATATTTTTATATTATATATATTATATATATATACTCCGCTGAAACCCGCATTTCCTAAACTACTATGAAAGCTTTTGATCTTCAACCAACTTTTTCCTGTCATTTTTACTAGTTTCTTCTTTTCATATAACTTTTTCTGCTCTTTTACCTACTTTTGCATGGAAAATCTGATTATTTTCTCAATATTTTTATATTATATATATATATATATATACTGCGCTGAAAGCCGCATTTCCTGAACTACTATGAAAGTTTTTGATCTTTAACAAACTTTTTCCTGTGATTTTTACTAGTTTCTTCTTTTCATATAACTTTTTCTGCTCTTTTACCTACTTTTTTCATTCAAAGTCTGATTATTTTCTCAATATTTTTATATTATATATATATATATACTGCGCTGAAACCCGCATTTCCTGAACTACTATGAAAGTTTTTGATCTTTAACAAACTTTTTCCTGTGATTTTTACTAGTTTCTTCTTTTCATATTACTTTTTCTGCTCTTTTACCTACTTTTTTCATTCAAATTCTGATTATTTTCTCAATTTTTTTATATTATTTATATATACTGCGCTGAAACCCGCATTTCCTAAACTACTATGAAAGTTTTTGATCTTTAACCAACTTTTTTCCTGTGATTTTTACTAGTTTCTTCTTTTCATATAACTTTTTCTGCTCTTTTACCTATTTTTTT